>JAMPIV010003568.1:0-225951 GCA_024509875.1 Oreohelix idahoensis
TTGTGTATACACTGTAGCGTCTTGGATCTTTGTTGTGTTTACATTGACTTTGATCTTTGTTAGTGTTTACATTGTTGGTGACCTTTGTTATTGTTTACATTGTCTTGTTATTGTTTGCATAGTTCTTGCATAGTTAGCTTTCACTATTGTTACATATATGCTCATGCACTATTGATCTATAGTGCACTTATCATAACTAACTGGTGGTTTGTTGCTTATGCACTATTCATAGTGCAGTTATATAATAAAAAAATAACTGATGGTTATGCACTGATTTGGGTAGTGCACTGATAATTAAGAGGTGACTTGTGATATTATTGTACAACTGATAATACAAATTGGTGTCAAGTCTTGTTTCCCACAGAGATTGGAGTAAACATAGTAATTATACAAGCACTTTATTAAGTCTTGTTGCTATTAAGATTGAAATAAGATAATTAATTATTTCAGGTTCTGTACTCACATTTTAGACATCATGTCTACATTTGAGTACTTTATTGAGCAGGGTAAAGCCCTTGGGAAGACAGGTGATAAATTAGAAGAATTTGCGACTGTTCAATATGCCAAGGCATTGAAGTCGGAGGAAAAGAAAATGAAAGAACTAACTGAACAAAAGAGAATAGATGCTGAAAATTTAAAACTGCAGATGCAGGTAGATGAAAAGAGATTACAAATGGAAATGGAAAAACAAAAAAGAGAAGCAGAATCTCAGGAGAAGAGACTTCAGGCTGAGGTTGAAAATAAGAGACTTGAAAAAGAAGCTGAAAATAAGAGACTTGAAAAAGAAGCTGAAAATAAAAGATTAGAAAAAAAGTTACAGGCTGAGGCTGAGGAAAGAAAGTTACAGGCTGAGGCTGAGGAAAGAAGGTTACAAAGAGAGTCTGATGAGAGAAAAGCAAAAATGGAACATGAAGAAAAACTCTTAGCTTTGGAGTTAGAAAAGTTGAAGTTATCTAGTAATGCTAATGATGCCAATAAGGTATCATCTGCTAATAAGTCTAATGCTGTTGATTTCAAGCTTAATTTACCAGCATTCAATGCTTCAATTGATGATATAACATTTTATCTAGATAGATTTGAAAGTGCATGTAAGGTGCATAATATAGATAAAACATTATATGTTTATCATCTGTCCAAGATACTTAGAGGTGATGCTTTGACTTTGTTGGGTATGGTAGATGTGCCTGACAAGAACAACTATGAGGTTGTCAGGGCGGCATTGTTAAAGAAGTACCAACTTAACGAAGACGGATATCGTCTTAAATTTAAAAACATGTTACCAGAAACTGGAGTTGAATTCTCAGAATTCATCTCAGGCATACGTCTTACTTTTTTACGATGGGTTGAGCTGTCTAAGACAGAAAGTACATTTGAAGCCCTCATGGACTTACTTCTTAGAGACAAGGTTATGTCTTCTGTTAATGAAGCTTTTCTTTCTTTTCTTCATGAGCGTAAGCCTAAAAATATAAAAGAAATGGAAGAATACTGTAGCCAGTATGTTACTGCACATCCTCACATAACCATTAGCAACTCTAAGGTAAAAGAAGGTCTGCCAGTTGCTTCGGCAGCACCTTATGGCCCGAATTTTATGCGTAAATTTCAGGGTAGCCAGCAAAATTTCAATAAAAAGAGTAACCGTAATTATGCCCAGAACCATGGTAATCAATTTCAGGGAGATTCTTCTTCCCAGAACTGGAGACAACCTAATATTACACGGTATTCTATTCCCGGTAACTTTAGAAATTTTCATAAAGGTAATCGGTATAGAGGAAAATATTTTTGCAGAGACCTCAATACCAAGATAATAGAGGTTCTCAACAGCATAGAGATGGTAATGACAGTTATGGAAACTGGAACTCAAACCAGGATAAAAATTACAGTAGGGACTTTAATGATAATTGCAGAGGCAATAATGGTCGCGGTAGATCGCAACAGAAGAGAAAAAGATATCAACAGACAAACTCTGTTCAACAAGAATCTCAGGGAGCAGATAAACAGGTTAATAATGATAAAGACCATAATGCTATCGGATGCTCATCTTTTGACTTTGGTAGGGCAAATAAATGTATCCAATGCAGTACTTTATTTGATCCGAAAACCATTAGTACTCTAAGCTGTGGTCATCCTTTGCCCGCTCTTCCTGCTAATGTTGCTCATGATGGGAGAGGTTCTCTTATATTACATAAGGGGCTTGTAAATAGTAATCCAGTCTCGGTGTTGTTTGATTCTGGATGTACTACTGTCGGGGTAGGCAATCTCTTGTAGATCCATTCTGTGCTACAGGAAAGGTCATCAAATGTGTCACATTTGGTGGCACGTTGGAAAAATATCCTACTGCCATAATACATATTGCTACTCCTTTCTTCACGGGAGAGGTCCACGCGTGTCTACTTCCAAACCCTATTGCGGACCTTATTATTGGTCGTATTCACGGAGTTAGGGAATGTACCCCACAGCAGATTGCTGTTTGGGAAGAGCAAAACATTGAAGCTACCAATACGGTGGTCACAAGAGCACATGCTCTGGATCCACCTCAAACTTCATTAACTAATAATGATGAAGTAAATGAACAAAATAGTCACTTGACTATTACACGTGACTCATTTATCAAATTGCAAGAAGAAGATCCGTCGTTACAAAAATTCTTCATTCTAGCAAAAAAAGGTGATCCTAATCAAAATACTAATAGAAAATCTTGGATTTCTATGAAGAACGGCGTACTTGTACGTATGGTACAAGACTCGACTACATCCACTCATTCACAAATTCTTGTGCCTAAGAGCATGAGGGTGCAAATATTGCAACATGCTCATGACTCGCAATGTGCTGGACATATGGGTTTTTCCCGTACAAAGTCGAGAGTTCTTGCGGCTTTCTTTTGGCCATTTGTGAGCAAGGACATACGAATGTACTGTCGCTCTTGCAAAGTATGTCAGGAGGTCAAATCTAAAGGACCACGACATGCTGCGCCTATTCAGGCTGCTGACATTCCAATTCGCCCTTTTCAAAAAATGGCAATAGATATTATCGGTCCTTTTAGAATTAAGTCGGCTAGAGGACATCAATTTATTCTTACATGTGTCGATATGTGCACACGTTGGCCAGAGGCAATACCTCTCAAGAGCATCTCAACTGCTGATATCGCAGACGCTCTTTGGCTGATATTTTCTCGCTTGGGTTTTCCCGGAGAAATATTGTCAGACCATGGCACTCAACTTATATCAGACACTATGTCACAGGTAATGTCTATGCTACATATAAAAAGGTCTCTCAGCAGTATCTATCACCCAATGTCTAATGGGTTGGTCGAACGTTTAAATAGGACTCTAAAAACTTTACTGGGTAAAATAACTGAGGATCATCCTCAGGATTGGGACAGGGTCTTACCCGCGGCTCTCTTTGCGTATAGAGAGGTCCCCAATGAACATACGGGGTTTTCCCCTTTTGAACTTGTCTTTGGCGCGCAACCGCGCGGCCCTATGTCTTTACTTCACGATCTAATCACTGCCGATAATATTAGCGATGAGACTCAGTCTTCTTATGAGTACGTCATTGCTCTTAGGAAAAAAATCATTGAGGCATGCAGACTAGCAACTTCGTCTTCCGAATTTGCTAAAGAAAAGGCAAGGCAGTTTGCGAATAAGAATAGATGTCTACGACAACTTTGTCCAGGTGACAAAGCTCTCGTTCTACTTCCTTCAAGGGAGAACAGACTTCTAATTGCATGGAAAGGTCCATATGCAATAGTCTCCAAAATTTCTGATGTCGACTATGTTGTCGATATTGATGGAAAGCATAAAACTTTCCACATAAATATGCTCACGGAATTTCATGAAAGACCAGACTATTTGCAGCCTATTTCCAGGCAACGGACAATTCTCAAGTACCTCATGGTCAATACTCATCGCTGTCAGTTATACAGGATGAGGAAACTACTTTTTCTGATGTCAATCTTCCTCTTTCTATGGTCCCACTTTATTCTACGGAATCTTGGAAAAACGTGACCGTTTCTCCAAATCTTTCCGCTGAGGAACATCGACAAGTTTCTTCGATGTTGCAAACATTTCAGGATGTTCTTACAGACATCCCGGGACACACACATGTCATTGAACATGACATTGTGCTAACTGATCATAATCCTATCAGAGTCAGACCCTATCCAATACCTATCCATTTCCAGTCTCAAGTCGAAAAAGAATTGGATGAAATGATACGTTTGGAAATCATTGAACCATCCACTTCAGCATACTCTTCGTCTATGGTTATTGTTCGAAAGAAGGATAATAACATTCGCATTTGCGTAGATTATCGCAAATTGAACCAAGTTACGAAGTTCGACGCTGAACCTATGCCTTCATTAGAAGAGCTACTCAATAAACTTTCTAATTCTAGATTCTTTACCAAACTAGATTTGTCTAAAGGTTATTGGCAAGTCCCGCTAACTGAACGTGCCAAACCTTTTACAGCTTTTTCTACACCTAGGGGTTTATTCCAATGGAATTTCATGCCTTTTGGTCTTATGAACGCCCCTGCTACATTCGTACGCATGATGCGGCGAATTCTCGCATATCGTACAGATGTCATAGCATATCTAGATGATATCTGTCTATTCAGTGATTCCTGGGAAGATCACTATTTGGGTTTATACGAATTACTGTCTACTCTTCGCGAGTATAACTTGACTGCAAAACCCTCTAAAGCCTTTATAGGATTTAGTGAGATTTCTTTCCTAGGTCATCGTGTTGGTCATGGTCTTTTAAAGACAGAGGACCACAATGTTTCAAAAATACTTAACATTTCGGTCCCTAAGACAAAGAAACAAGTAAGGAGTCTATTAGGTTTGATCCAATTCTACGGACGATTCATTCCGAATCTGTCCTCCATTATGGCACCGCTTTCTACTTTATTGAAGAAAGGGTCGCCTAATTTGATCCGCTGGTCAAAAGAATGTCAATCCTCATTGGACCAGGTTAAAGACCTATTTTCATCTCCACCTATTCTTAGGTTACCTACTATTGAGAAGACTTTTGTTCTTCGAAGTGACGCCTCGTCAACTGGGATTGGGGCAGCACTAATGCAGGAGTATTCTGATACTCTGCATCCGGTGATGTATATCTCTAGGAAATTAAATGCTGCAGAAAAGAATTACTCGGTTTTAGACCGTGAGTTATTGGCTATGGTATGGTCTATTCTGAAGTTACAAAGATTTCTTCTAGGCGCACATTTCATTGTGGAAACCGACCAGAAAGCGCTTACTGCTATTCAGAGCAAAAACTTGAAGAGCTCGAGGTCCACTCGTTATGCCATAGCTCTTCAACCATTTCATTTCTCGGTTCGAGCTATCCGTGGTTCGGATAATGTAATGGCGGACATTCTGTCCAGATGCCCACACGATTCCACATGATTCTTCTGTCATATATATATATTTCCTGATATACAGTCCAATGTTATAATGACATGTTAGTAGATATTTTTTTCCTCACTTTTTGAGGGGGAATTTATAACATTGTTCCATGTAATTATCTAAGAAGGCTTAGTTAGTGATATACGGGCCAAAAGATCACTCGGCCACATTTAAATAAATTATTTTCAGGATTGTATTGAGAGATTTACCAGTTGTCTTTAAGATTTGTGTTATTGATATTTTCGCAGCACATCATTGAAGATGCGAGATTGTGTCCATTGTGGAACTTTGAGTATATCAAGTCCTGTCCTAGATTGGGAGCGGATGATGTCCACATCTTCTTCTATTGAATGTTTTATGTCAACGAAGATCAACACATGTATTACTTATTAGTTACTGATGCATTACATAATGTAATAAAATAGTGCGGTATATTAATATATTACACCGCTATTTGCAACACATTGTATGATATCATAATAATATATTTGATTTCATATATTGGTATGAGAATAATTTGACTTTTATTATGATGTTGCCATCATTGTGGTTTGTGTTGGTGGCACCTTCCTGGGATATATACGCGTATACTTAGATAAATTTTTCTCTAAGGACCTGGGATATGATCTCAGTTTCGCTCCAAGTGTTGAGCTATTTTGTTAGGTATATCCGCGCATCATACGTGCGTTAGGAGCCTAGATTTTTCCGGCTCCAGGATTTAAAAAAAAAAATGTTTCATTTTTTTTTCCCGGGAGGGTGCGGTAATGTTACGCACAATTAATTGTTTTTTTTCCAAAGTCTGTGTATGATCGTTTTTCGTATGTATGATCATTATTTGACTGAAATGCATGTTATATATATTTTATGGTCAAAGGGACAGAACCCGAAATATCGATACTACTATTCTTTATGAGTTTACTTCCTCTTGTATAGAGACACGTTCGGTCTATAATGTCTTGAACGAAGCGTGACCATATCTCCTTATTTGGTAGTATCAGTCAACTGTTGTAGATGTTTGAAACCTTTCTTAACGCTTCTGTTCATGTCCATAAAAGGCGCGACTGTGTAAGACTTTTATCTCGAATGTTCTTAGAATCGTCTTATTGTGAACAGCGACTCAGAGATTGTCGCTCTGCGCATGTCTCGACTGGGTTGTGGTTTTGTTGTTCCGCCCAGGTCGGGGAGTTGAGAAATGGACTGATTGCGAGCGGACGCGCCTTGCGTCTTGTGATTCTCTGAGGGAAATACATTGTCTTTGTGAGTTAGTTAGCTAACTAGACTATTTCCCGGTATTAGTCAAGCCTGCCTGGAGGCATATGTTCATGGTTGATTTTCCGAAATAAGGTAATTCCTCTTGTATCGAACTTTATGCTATCATCTAGAGGTTCGTCATTTTGTCGCCTTTTTGCTCGCCTGTGTGATTCAAAATGGAGAGGTACTTTGACTAGGATTAAGTCACCGGTATCTTTATACCTGAACTAATTATATATATATGGGTCGCTCTAGACCAACAAGACTATTGTCTGTGTTCCAGGATTCGTTATATCAGAGATCACGTCCAAGTCAGATGGTTAGACTTAGGAAGGTTATAAAGGTCGAGCTGACCTGTAATCCATGTATGCTACTCACGTGCAGACAGTAAACGGACGTATTGTATACATCTGATCTGCTAGCATCAGGAAGGAATAATTATTATTGTCTATGAACATTAAGGATCTGCAGCTGACCACGGTTGCAGAAGTTATATGCATTATTTATCAAGCTTCGCTATGATATTTGTTTTCCATACAACTATTGAGTATTGACTTCTACATGACTGTCAGTTAACGTGAGTTTGAATGCTGCATTCGTTGTACCTATGCTGACAATAACATAAGTATCATGACTGTTTTGTGGCGTGCAATAAATGGTATAAACCTAAAGCGAAGTTACCATTTTTATGACTCTACACGTCATGTTGCCTGTGGTGTACCCTGAACTGTCCTACTGCAACACACACACAGCAACAATCTAAACCAGATAAGACACCCACATCTTACATTGTAATACCTGGTGTCGATAGAGGTGGTAATTTGACGGCATCCTCATTCCACCCTTATCACCCCCTAATGACGCAATCACTTCTGTTGTTCTCCTATTAACAGTATGTGTCAGTCCAAACAAGACAAAGACCTTGATACTGGGTCCAGTAAATAGTAGAAGACTAAAGGACAATAGTATAGAACAGTGGGTAGGTTTCTGGTATTGTATGAACATAAATAACACATAAGGAAGGGAAACCCGAGGCCTGTAAACAGTAAATTAATATTAGTAAATTAATATTAGACAAACATAAAGGTATGTTTTCAGGCACTCGTAAGAAATAAAGAAGTAGAACACTTGGACAACAGAAAAACAACAGACGTGAGTGGCTTACCCAGGGTTCGAACCCCGTACCTTCCGTACGACAACTCCGATTAGCTATCAAGCGAATCACACTGACCCCACGGCCAGCTAGGCATCCCCAAAAAAAGATGCTTTACTGGCTATTTATCAGTAAGAAACACAAGATAACACCGGAAGTATACAGCCCCCTAATGACGCAATCACTTCTGTTGTTCTCCTATTAACAGTATGTGTCAGTCCAAACAAGACAAAGACCTTGATACTGGGTCCAGTAAATAGTAGAAGACTAAAGGACAATAGTATAGAACAGTGGGTAGGTTTCTGGTATTGTATGAACATAAATAACACATAAGAAAGGGAAACCCGAGGCCTGTAAACAGTAAATTAATATTAGTAAATTAATATTAGACAAACATAAAGGTATGTTTTCAGGCACTCGTAAGAAATAAAGAAGTAGAACACTTGGACAACAGAAAAACAACAGACGTGAGTGGCTTACCCAGGGTTCGAACCCCGTACCTTCCGTACGACAACTCCGCCTAGCTATCAAGCGAATCACACTGACCCCACGGCCAGCTAGGCATCCCCAAAAAAAGATGCTTTACTGGCTATTTATCAGTAAGAAACACAAGATAACACCGGAAGTATACAGCCCCCTAATGACGCAATCACTTCTGTTGTTCTCCTATTAACAGTATGTGTCAAGGTTTTTGTCTTGTTTGGACTGACACATACTGTTAATAGGAGAACAACAGAAGTGATTGCGTCATTAGGGGGCTGTATACTTCCGGTGTTATCTTGTGTTTCTTACTGATAAATAGCCAGTAAAGCATCTTTTTTGGGGGGATGCCTAGCTGGCCGTGGGGTCAGTGTGATTCGCTTGATAGCTAGGCGGAGTTGTCGTACGGAAGGTACGGGGTTCGAACCCTGGGTAAGCCACTCACGTCTGTTGTTTTTCTGTTGTCCAAGTGTTCTACTTCTTTATTTCTTACGAGTGCCTGAAAACATACCTTTATGTTTGTCTAATATTAATTTACTAATATTAATTTACTGTTTACAGGCCTCGGGTTTCCCTTCCTTATGTGTTATTTATGTTCATACAATACCAGAAACCTACCCACTGTTCTATACTATTGTCCTTTAGTCTTCTACTATTTACTGGACCCAGTATCAAGGTCTTTGTCTTGTTTGGACTGACACATACTGTTAATAGGAGAACAACAGAAGTGATTGCGTCATTAGGGGGCTGTATACTTCCGGTGTTATCTTGTGTTTCTTACTGATAAATAGCCAGTAAAGCATCTTTTTTTGGGGATGCCTAGCTGGCCGTGGCGTCAGTGTGATTCGCTTGATAGCTAGGCGGAGTTGTCGTACGGAAGGTACGGGGTTCGAACCCTGGGTAAGCCACTCACGTCTGTTGTTTTTCTGTTGTCCAAGTGTTCTACTTCTTTATTTCTTACGAGTGCCTGAAAACATACCTTTATGTTTGTCTAATATTAATTTACTAATATTAATAGACCATTTCTAAACTCCCTCAGCTGGGCGGAACACACCAAACGAACTACCAGTTTTGACATGCGCAGGACTCCAATATCTGAGTCGCCGTTCACATAAGACGATTCTAAGAACATTCGAGATAAAAGTCTTACACAGTCGCACCTTTTATGGTCATGAACAGAAGCGTTAAGACAGGTTTCAGACATCTACAACAGTTGACTGATACTACCAAATAAGGAGATGTGGTCACGCTTCGTTCAAGAAATTATAGACCGAACGTGTCTCGATACAAGAGAAGGCAAACTCCAAAAAATTTGTAGTCTCAATATCTCGGGTTATGTCCCTTTGACTGTAAAAAACATAATACACATTTCAGTCAAAAAATGATCATACATACGAAAAATAATTATACAAAGACTTTGGAAAAAAGCAATTATTTGTGCGTAACATTACCGCACCCTCCCGGGAAAAAAAATGACACATTTTTTTTTTTTAAATCCTGGGGCCGGAAAAATCTAGGCTCCTAACTCATGTATGATGCGCGGATATATACCTAACAAACCAGCTCAACGCATGGAGCAAAACTGAGATCATATCCCAGATCCTTAGAGAAAAAATTTATCTAAGTATTCGCGTATATATTCCAGGAAGGTGCCACCAACACAAGCCACAATGATGGCAACATCATAATAAAAGTCAAATTATTCTCATACCAATATATGAAATTAAATATATTATTATGATATTATACAATGTGTTGCGCAAATAGCGGTGTAATATATTAATATACCGCACTATATTATTACATTATATAATGCATCAGTAATTAATAACTAATACAATGTTGTTCTTTGTTGACATAAACAAGCAATAGAAGATGTGGACATCATCCGCTCCCAATCTAGGACAGGACTTGATATCCTCAAAGTTCCACAATGGACATAATCTCGCAGACTTCAATGATGTGCTGCGAAAATATCAATAACACAAATCTTAAAGACAACTGGTAAATCTCTTAATACAATTATGCAAATGTATTATTTAAATGTGGCCGAGTGATCTTTTGGCCCGTATATCACTAACTAAGCCTTCTTAGATAATTACATGGTACAATGTTATAAATTCCCCCCAAAAAAGTGAGAAAAAATCTACTAACATGTCATTATAATATTGGACTGTATATCAGGAAATATATATATATGACAGAAGAATCATGTGGAATCGTGTGGGCATCTGGACAGAATGTCTGCCATCACATTATCCGAACCACGGATAGCTCGAACCGAGAAATGAAATGGTTGAAGAGCTATGGCATAACGAGTGGACCTCGAGCTCTTCAAGTTTTTGCTCTGAATAGCAGTAAGCGCTTTCTGGTCGGTTTCCACAATGAAATGTGCGCCTAGAAGAAATCTTTGTAACTTCAGAATAGACCATACCATAGCCAATAACTCACGGTCTAAAACCGAGTAATTCTTTTCTGCAGCATTTAATTTCCTAGAGATATACATCACCGGATGCAGAGTATCAGAATACTCCTGCATTAGTGCTGCCCCAATCCCAGTTGACGAGGCGTCACTTCGAAGAACAAAAGTCTTCTCAATAGTAGGTAACCTAAGAATAGGTGGAGATGAAAATAGGGCTTTAACCTGGTCCAATGAGGATTGACATTCTTTAGACCAGCGGATCAGATTAGGCGACCCTTTCTTCAATAAAGTAGAAAGCGGTGCCATAATGGAGGACAGATTCGGAATGAATCGTCCGTAGAATTGGATCAAACCTAATAGACTCCTTACTTGTTTCTTCGTCTTAGGGACCGAAATGTTAAGTATTTTTGAAACATTGTGGTCCTCTGTCTTTAAAAGACCATGACCAACACGATGACCTAGGAAAGAAATCTCGCTAAATCCTATAAAGGCTTTAGAGGGTTTTGCAGTCAAGTTATACTCGCGAAGAGTAGACAGTAATTCGTATAAACCCAAATAGTGATCTTCCCAGGAATCACTGAATAGACAGATATCATCTAGGTATGCTATGACATCTGTACGATATGCGAGAATTCGCCGCATCATGCGTACGAATGTAGCAGGGGCGTTCATAAGACCGAAAGGCATGAAATTCCATTGGAATAAACCCCTAGGTGTAGAAAAAGCTGTAAAAGGTTTGGCACGTTCAGTTAGCGGGACTTGCCAATAACCTTTAGACAAATCTAGTTTGGTAAAGAATCTAGAATTAGAAAGTTTATTGAGTAGCTCTTCTAATGAAGGCATAGGTTCAGCGTCGAACTTCGTAACTTGGTTCAATTTGCGATAATCTACGCAAATGCGAATGTTATTATCCTTCTTTCGAACAATAACCATAGACGAAGAGTATGCTGAAGTGGATGGTTCAATGATTTCCAAACGTATCATTTCATCCAATTCTTTTTCGACTTGAGACTGGAAATGGATAGGTATTGGATAGGGTCTGACTCTGATAGGATTATGATCAGTTAGCACAATGTCATGTTCAATGACATGTGTGTGTCCCGGGATGTCTGTAAGAACATCCTGAAATGTTTGCAACATCGAAGAAACTTGTCGATGTTCCTCAGCGGAAAGATTTGGAGAAACGGTCACGTTTTTCCAAGATTCCGTAGAATAAAGTGGGACCATAGAAAGAGGAAGATTGACATCAGAAAAAGTAGTTTCCTCATCCTGTATAACTGACAGAGATGAGTACTGACCATGAGGTGCTTGAGAATTGTCCGTTGCCTGGAAAATAGGCTGCAAATAGTCAGGTCTTTCATAAAATTCCGTGAGCATATTTATGTGGAAAGTTTTATGCTTTCCATCAATATCGACAACATAGTCGACATCAGAAATTTTGGAGACTATTGCATATGGACCTTTCCATGCAATTAGAAGTCTGTTCTCCCTTGAAGGAAGTAGAACGAGAGCTTTGTCACCTGGACAAAGTTGTCGTAGACATCTATTCTTATTTGCAAACTGCCTTGCCTTTTCTTTAGCAAATTCGGATGAAGAAGTTGCTAGTTTGCATGCCTCGATGATCTTTTGCCTAAGAGCAATGACGTACTCATAAGAAGATTGAGTCTCATCGCTAATATTATCGGCAGTGATTAGATCGTGAAGTAAAGACATAGGGCCGCGCGGTTGCGCGCCAAAGACAAGTTCAAAAGGGGAAAACCCTGTATGTTCATTGGGGACCTCTCTATACGCAAAGAGAGCCGCGGGTAAGACCCTGTCCCAATCCTGAGGATGATCCTCAGTTATTTTACCAAGTAAAGTTTTCAGAGTCCTATTTAAACGTTCGACTAACCCATTAGACATTGGGTGATAGATACTGCTGAGAGACCTTTTAATATGTAGCATAGACATTACCTGTGACATAGTGTCTGATATAAGTTGAGTGCCATGGTCTGACAATATTTCTCCGGGAAAACCCAAGCGAGAAAATATCAGCCAAAGAGCGTCTGCGATATCAGCAGTTGAGATGCTCTTGAGAGGTATTGCCTCTGGCCAACGTGTGCACATATCGACACATGTAAGAATAAATTGATGTCCTCTAGCCGACTTAATTCTAAAAGGACCGATAATATCTATTGCCATTTTTTGAAAAGGGCGAATAGGAATGTCAGCAGCCTGGATAGGCGCAGCATGTCGTGGTCCTTTAGATTTGACCTCCTG
This sequence comes from Oreohelix idahoensis, assembly GCA_024509875.1. Lineage (NCBI taxonomy): Eukaryota > Metazoa > Mollusca > Gastropoda > Stylommatophora > Oreohelicidae > Oreohelix > Oreohelix idahoensis. The sequence goes on from JAMPIV010003568.1 coordinate 12,970, forward strand.
ACATACTTTGCAAGAGCGACAGTACATTCGTATGTCCTTGCTCACAAATGGCCAAAAGAAAGCCGCAAGAACTCTCGACTTTGTACGGGAAAAACCCATATGTCCAGCACATTGCGAGTCATGAGCATGTTGCAATATTTGCAATCTCATGCTCTTAGGCACAAGAATTTGTGAATGAGTGGACGTAGTCGAGTCTTGTACCATACGTACAAGTACGCCGTTCTTCATAGAAATCCAAGATTTTCTATTAGTATTCTGATTAGGATCACCTTTTTTTGCTAGAATGAAGAATTTTTGTAAAGAAGGATCTTCTTCTTGCAATTTGATAAATGAGTCACGTGTAATAGTCAAGTGATTATCTTGGTCATTTACTTCATCATTATTAGTTAATGAAGTTTGAGGTGGATCCAGAGCATGTGCTCTTGTGACCACCGCATTGGTAGGTTCAACGTTTTGCTCTTCCCAAACAGCAATCTGCTGTGCGGTACATTCCCTAACTCCGTGAATACGACCAATAATAAGGTCCGCAATAGGGTTTGGAAGTAGACACGCGTGGACCTCTCCCGTGAAGAAAGGAGTAGCAATATGTATTATGGCAGTAGGATATTTTTCCAACGTGCCACCAAATGTGACACATTTGATGACCTTTCCTGTAGCACAGGATGGATCTACAAGCGATTGCCTAACGCCGACAGTAGTACATCCAGAATCAAACAACACCGAGACTGGATTACTATTTACAAGCCCCTTATGTAATATAAGAGAACCTCCCCACATTGGCCACCAAAAATGATAAGGGTGGATTTAACCAAAATGATAATGGTGCGCCAAAAAATGCCAGGTACGTTAGCTCCGTTATAACACACTACAGTTCAACGAATGTCTGGCCATTCAAAATGGATTTAGATTGACGACCACTTGCCACCCCTATCGACACCTGGTATTAAAGTGCAAGATGTAGGTGTCTTCTCTGATTTAGGATGTTGCTGTGTATGTTGCAGTAGAACAGTTCACAGGGTACAACACAGGCAACATGACGTGTAGAGTCATAGAAATGGTAACTTCGCTTTAGGTTTATACCATTTATTGCACGCCACAAAACAGTCATGATATTTATGTCATCACCAACATAGTTCAACGAATGCAGCATTCAAAATCATATTAGCTGATAGTCATGTAGGATTCAATACTCAATAGTTGTATTGTAAACAGATAGCTTCTGTATATTCGATATCATAAAGTTCTGGTTCGTGAAGCTGTATAAATAATATATATATATATATTTATATAGCACAGATCTGGGTGCCTACAGTTCATACATATAACTTCTGCAACAGTGTCAGCTGCAGATCATCAATGTTCATAGACAATAATAAATGCTCCCTTCCTGATGCTAGCAGATCAGATGTATACAATAAGTCCGTTTACTGTCTGCACGTGAATAGCATACATGGAATACCGGTCAAACCGACCCTTATAACATTCCTAAGTCTAACCATCTGACTTGGACGTGATCTCTGATATAACGAATCCTGGAACACAGAAAATAGTCTTGTTGGTCTAGAGCGACCCATATATATATATAACTAGTTCAGGTATAAAGATACCGGTGGCGAAAATCGTAGTCAAAGTACCTCTCCCTTTTGAATCACACAGGCGAGCAAGGAGCGACAAAATGACGAACTTCTAGATGATAGCAAAAAGTTCGATACAAGAGGAATTACCTTTCTTCGGAAATCAACCACGAACATATGCCTCCAGGCAGGCTTGAATAATACTGGGAAATAGTCTAGTTAGCTAACTAACTCACAAAGACAACGTATTTCCCTCAGAAAATCACAAGACGCAGATTGCGTCCGCTCGCTACTCAGACCATTTCTAAACTCCCTCAGCTGGGCGGAACACACCAAACGAACTACCAGTTTTGACATGCGCAGGACTCCAATATCTGAGTCGCCGTTCACATAAGACGATTCTAAGAACATTCGAGATAAAAGTCTTACACAGTCGCGCCTTTTATGGTCATGAACAGAAGCGTTAAGACAGGTTTCAGACATCTACAACAGTTGACTGATGCTACCAAATAAGGAGATGTGGTCACGCTTCGTTCAAGAAATTATAAACCGAACGTGTCTCGATACAAGAGAAGGCAAACTCCAAAAAATTTGTAGTCTCAATATCTCGGGTTATGTTCCTTTGACTGTAAAAAACATAATACACATTTCAGTCAAAAAATGATCATACATACGAAAAATAATTATACAAAGACTTTGGAAAAAAGTAATTATTTGTGCGTAACACTGACAAAATCCTTTTGTGTTATACCGCTTTTTAAAAGTTGAATCTGTCGTTTTCGCGTGGAAAACTATTTTTCAAGGAAAAAAACGTGTTACATGAAAACGTCACAGCTGACTTTTTCCGTGCATCTGTAAAATGGTAAGTCGTATTATTCGGTACAGTTTATTCGTTCGTAAGTGTTTAACAATTCCCCCCCCCCCCCCCCCCCCCTGATATAAAATAACAATGTTTTAAAAAATTTACGTCCCTATTACAAATGTCAAAATAACAGCAATATAAATTACAAGTTCTACACTGTCCACTTCTGTTAAATACTTTCTCCTCTTTATATTTCGTTTTTTCTTATTATTCCTCTTTCTGTGTCCAGTACCGTTTTCCGTGATGAAAGTAATATTTTTCTAAACGTTTTTCCCTCAATATCTTTTGAAATTTCTATCTCTTCTTGTTATCACGTCTCGACATATTTCTCTCACAATCAGTGGCGCCACCTTCACACTAATCCGTGTTTAAAATTTATCACTACCACCCAAGGGCATAGTTTTCGTTTGACTGAGAGATCAAAAGTCACGGCGTTCGGGGTGAATGAATCGACTCAAATATAACATTTTAACATTTTCGGACAAGAATCCTCAGCCGGAATACGATAAGATCTGTTGCTAAGTTTATATTGAGTATACTTGCTACTGGGGTCAGTTTTACTTTCCGAATTGTATGAGAAAAGCGAACACGAGTGTATTGGTGAGGTACAGATGAGAGGGTAGCGATAGTACATTAATGGCTTGCTTGTGTCCAGGACAATACTTTATACCAGTGGTTCTTAACCTTTTCGGCTGCCAGCACTAACTTAAATTCTGAAAATGTGTTCTCTCACCCCCATGAACAGATATCTAACTTTTATTCACTGTGAAGAACGAAAATTCTGCTTTCATCACTGCCGAAATAGGAATGTAATTTATTTAATAATGGTTTGAATTTTTTTTTATGTGCGACACCATATACATGCCTATTTATAAAAAATGTTACTTTATTAAATTATATAATTATAAATTCTTAATGGCTCCAAACAACGGAAGTACGACGAAAATACGACAGCTCTCATGTTTATTGCAAAAATACTGCTATCGTTTGGTTTAACAATGTTTAGATCAAATTTGGGACCGAAGACGCAGCAAACGAGATGAATGCAGTCAGCGACCCATAGCTTGACTGCTTGCGTCAGGGTCAGGGAACCAGAGCTGACCAAGACCCTACTCCACCTCCAAGTGGTGGTCCTGGAAACAGGCTGCATCACTGCAGTCTGGCAGAGAGAGAAGGGATCGAAGAGGGAAGGCAAACTTGGTCCCAAAAAATGCCGTGCGGAAGTCGTTTGTGTCGGGCCGAAAGGCGCAAATATCGCAGAACGCTGTAAACGGCGACACAACGCAACCAACGTCCTTCTCCGGACGAACTAGGAAGAAGAAGAAGATAAAATTTATATTTACCGTCATGCGTACATGCGCACAAAATATAATGTAATGATGTTTGATCTTGTAAAATATTGTACTGCAATACTTAATTACAGTGTTATTTAAAATTGCAATTTTATAACGTGATAAATAATCGTTCACTTGTGGGTTGAAGCAGCTGTACAATAAATTATATTCTTTTGTTATATTGTCTCGCACCTCCAAAGGATGTGTGCACCACAGGATAAGAACCACTGCTTTATACTGTCTGATACTTATTATCACTTCATTCATTCGATTAATTTTCGTTCCATATGGAGCATGGGGACACCACTTGCAGCTGGCCCCTTTGTTAGAAACACACATTAAAGCACTTGCAACTGTTTTTTTTAATAACTTACTTTTCGCGATGAGTTTGCCAGCCTCTTGCCCAACCACAGATTAAATGCCTTTTGCGACATGCGTGCAGGAGCAGGAATACAAATTCTTATTTTTTTTTTTTTAATTGGTTCACTCATCAAACCACCATCATAATTATCTTTCAGCTCGACATGTAGCATAGGACTTTAAAAATGTATGTCAAGTCGTCCAGTGTGTCGTAGATTTTGGATAGGAGTATTAAGACTTGGGTTAGGTCCCTTCTGAATAGGTTGGAATGAGTGATAGATACAGTGAGAGCTGGTGAAAAGCAATAGAATTTCCCACACGTGAGATGATAGAATGTGATATAGAGGCTGTCTTTGAGAATCGAGATAATCTTCTCTCTCTCACCTATCTTCTACGACCGCTTTTAAAGGCGTCAGACAGTCTAAACACAGATATATATATGTTAATATATCTCTATCTACTCACGGGCACGCACATACACGTGACGACAGTTAAACACACAGACGTGGGAATCTATAACAATGAATTTATATGTATTATTGAACGAGCTGACCAACGCACTGATTTAGTTCAAGAGAGATTTTTTATTATTATCATCTAAAAAAAATCTTCTCACAACACCAAAAATTACATCAAGGAAAAACATATACAAATAGTCATAGAATTCAAGAAAAATGCTACAAGGATGATAGCCCGTTAGAATCTTACTCTAGGTTTAGCCTACAGCCCCGTTAAGAGAACAGATGATGGCTCAAAGAGTTATAGATACATAGGGTTGAGTCTAAGAGTCTAAATGTATGAACAGAGTTGGATAATCTGATTTAGCCTAAGAAAAAAAGAAACTCTAGCATTTGTAACAAATTCTGCAGATTAAAAACAGGTTAAGACAGCAAAAGGGTGACAATAATACCCCGGTATAATAACACTCTGACCTGTGTTCTCTCATTCATTCAGCCATGGCCTTTCTCACACATATATACTCACAACTTTGCTCGCTGCCTCTGGGAACATAATAATTCTAGGACCTTCACACAGACCCGAAAATGCAGTCCTTGACCAAGAAATCCCCAGTTCCAAAGACGTACTAAACTCTCAGGGAACGATTCCTTGGGTGTTCTAATTTTTCGAATGTCTGATTAAGTCACATAAAATATTGTCCAGGCACGAAAGTTAGCAGAGCACAATGTCATTAGCTTTGGATTCTAGGATTTAAGAAATGTCAGATCGGTGTCTTCTTTCAGGCAGGTACTATATTTGCTCACCACAATACTAGTCACAATCTCTGTCGGAATGTTAATCTTGTAATATTCTCGCCGCCAGGCAGCATGTACATTTTAATTTGTGGAGCAATATGAACTGGCTCAAAAGCCCAATATATATTTCTAGTCTTTAGAAACCGTTAGTGGGATTGCTATTACTGTCTCTCTCTGATGGCATATGCACTGTCAGATCCAGTGTTACTTGAAACAAAAACAAAAACCCCACGTGGTTAAAGATAGGAACTGTCTATGCTTCACACAAATATGTCTCTTTACTAAACGCTGGCAAGTTGGGTACCACAGTTTCACTATATAAAAGAAAGAACACATATCAAATAATTTACATATATGTACTCAATATAACTTACATTTTAATAGCAAGCCTACAGCTTGACTTATCTTTAAAACTTCCCGTAAAATAAATTATATAAAATCAATCAAACATCATGAATTAGAAAATACATACGTATTTCGTCAACACTCAATGATGTATCTAGCGTTATAAGTTTAGTTTTTAAAATATATTCTCTCGTCTGATTATTTAGAAGTTAAATTAAATTTCTTTATTAGCCGACTGAATTTAAGCAAGAAATATAATTTCTGTTTTCCACTGAAACGCGTCACTAGAAAATAATACAGACTATATAGATTAAGCACTCTGTTCAAAAGAACTAGTTTAGAATGAAATAGGCGATTTTAACACTAAATCACTTCACAAAATTCTAGAGAACTACTATATAATATTTACCTCAAAACACAGCACTACAGGATATCGCACAATTAAGAATTTTTACGCTTATATTTATGGAAGTCTAGAAGTTCGACAAATTGTCGCAACAAACTAAGAAACTTCGCTTATACAGCTCTACTCTTCGCGAACCACCTGTATACTGCGATTTATTGAGAAGAATGAAAATAAAGTTTCAAACTAGGTTAATATTTTAAAATCAGACAAAGGATGAACTATTTCTTCGTAGAACGAAATGCTCTCCCCTTTCCGGCTTAAACGATACGTTTAACACCTAACATGTCGTAACTGCCACCTACTGACCAAGATGTACGCGTGTCAGTTTCAAATCTCAGACAACCGTCTGCTCTGGGCGAAAGCGGGTTGGCAGTTTTAGCACCTACGTTAGTGTCAGGTGAAACTGGTAGACCAAAAGTCTGCTCGATGTCTGAGATGGACTGCAACTAAATCGCACTTCACGTCTGACTGACATCTCTGTAATAAAATCACGCATCCCAGTATGAGAAAAAAAAACCCCGGTAAAGTTTTAGAATACTGAAGGAAATATTTTTCGCAAACGGGTGATGCGAAAAATACAGGAAAAACAAGTAAGGAGAGATAATAAAACAAAAGGATTTGGGTGAGAGAATAGGAAGAAGATGTAGGTAATTTAATGCTCAAAACCCACGTGACACAGTGCCATGTCACGTCTTGTCATGTCTCTTTATCCCATTGTTTTCTTTCTCTAGTTCTCTGTTACATGTGTTTTTAGGTCTCTCTCTACCTTCCTTACCCTGAGGATTCCAGAAAAAAAGTCTTATCATGTTGTACTGACAAAATAAAAAATAAACAGATGAAGATGAACGAAAATATAAAGTATGGTACACTTGTTACGATAAAGGACGAAGAAAATGCTCGTTACGACCACTATGACATCGTTAGGGGCGAGACAGGACGAAAAAAGTGCAGAAGTAGAAAAAAAAAATTACGGAAATGCATAAAGGAAAATAAAACGAAATGAATAGATGTGAATAATCGCTTTTGTCACTGTTTTACATTCTGGTATGAATATCCAGTTAGAAAACATCCAGACATGAAAATAAATTCAAGAATTTAATCTCATAAGCACACAGGGGCCATCATCATATGATGTCACACAGTGAGGGGGTGGGAGTAAAGGAAATTTGATGTCACACACAAAAATACGAGTGAAGATAAATCTTTTTCCATAAATGTCTAAAAAAATAGATTTTGTAACCTCATTCCTCATAGTAGACTACATTTATGCGCAATAGTAGACAACTAGTATGTGGGCTGCTTTTATTACTGTTATTGTATCGCAGCTAAAATATAGCATTATTGTGATAAACTTTAACAGGTTTAAACAGACTTTTAAGTATATATATATATATATATATATATATATATATATATATATATATATATATATATATATATATATATATATATATATATATTCTTCTTCTTCTTCTTCCGTCCTTAGCCACCGACCGTCAAAGCAGTCAGTGGCCATTACGCCTAGTGGCGTCTTAGGGCAACAGCAAATAGGTTTTCTTTGCCATTGTTTCCCATCACGCCTATTGGCGTCTTTAGGGCAACGGCAAATCAATCCATTTGCTGTTGTTTCCGTAATCGAAGTGACTGGCAAACGGGTGACCAGCCCGTTGGTATATATATATATATATATATATATATATATATATATATATATATATATATATATATATATATATATATATATATATATATATATATATATATATATATATATATATATATATATATATATATATATATATATATATATATATATATATATATATATATATATATATATATATATATATATATATATATATATATATATATATATATATATATATATATATATATATATATATATATATAATATATATATATATATATATATTTATTTATATATTTTTATATTTATTATAATATATATATATATATATATATATATATATATATATATATATATATATATATATATATATATATATATATATATATATATATATATAATGTCTACTATAGATATATTTCTATATCTGTCCGTCTGTTACCTCATTACTTGAGAACTGCTGAACCAATGTTGATGCGGTTTTCTCCAGCGTATTAGACATTTCTCGGGAAAGCTTTTAAGCTATATAACTTTATGTTACGACATCAGGAGGCTGAGCCGTAAGAAAAAACTCCAAACATTCTTATCTCAAGTAAAAGTACAAGTATCTCAAGGGACGTAAAAACTCTACCGTTGACCCTTATTTTTATTATGGGTTAACGTCCTTAGCTTATGTTGAGGACTGACACCAGTATGTTAAAATTCTATATACTTCTGATTACCAAGATGTTGCATGCGTATTCTGATATTAGAAGTCAAAGTCCTCCGGGTTCATTTACTTCATTTTTCTGGGATTTCGTTATGCACTACGCTCGTATCGATATTGTCCATTGTGACCCGTGTAATATGTTGGTACTTGAACATGCTTCATATTAAAGATATGATATCTTAGATATGAATATTGACTGACCTGATTGTTCTTTTGCATTATTAATATTAGCAGTGTGAGGCAGCGTGTTTGTGCATTAAATGTCACTGGTCATTATTGTTGAATAAAACAGTATATAACTGAACTCAGAATACGTCATTGAATAAGACCAGGATTCGACGACTCAAACATTTAATTAATGTTCTCTTTTCCATGAGAAGACACAACTACGTAACGACATAGTTCACAATCACAGTTAATGTACGTGTCGCAAGAGTTCATATTATTCACTAAAATCACATGTTCAATAATCTACAGTTCTGCTTAGCGGTCAGTTCGTTTTTCCAGCCAACATCCTTTGGCATGGTTCATATGCTAACTAGACTTACTCCTGCTGCTAGTTTTATAATATCCTTTTTACACTAGACTTACTCCTGCTGCTAGTCGTATAATATTCCTTTGTACTAGACTTACTCCTGCTGCTAGCTACATAATATTCCTTTATACTAGACTTACTCCTGCTGCTAGTTTCTAATGTTCATTTGGCATACAACGCCAGGCTAATCAGCCATATATATTCAAACTGCGTTAAGAACGACACGACTTACGTTTGCTCCACGAATACACTGCTAAATTGGCTTACAAGCCACACATATAAATTCAGTGGCTATGCCACACGTTCAAAAGTGGTTATACCACACATATCATAGTGGCTAGGCCACACACCTTGAACACTGCCGTTAGGGTCGAAGCCCAAAAGTCGAATGACGTTTCCAAGTCATACGCGTCATGCATAGAGATATGCAGACCATGTCGTTAATATATTCAGTTGGGGTGTTCCATGGTGCAACCATTCTGATCGAGCTCAAATCCAAATGCTTGCAAACATGTAACAATCCTCAACAGCTTACAAACTGTATAAGTCATAGGTTAAGCGATTCACGTTGCCGGCTTCGACTTGAGCGATGAGTGCTTCTCACATGGCCAACTGTATGTCACATTTTTCCGAGTTAGCACAACGGACCACTTAAACGTGTCGTCACCAAGTAACTGTACTACCCAATTTCGACTAGAGTTTGTGCTAGAAGATGTATGTATGCTTTGACATAATAATTGGTTAGCGATTCATTTGGATGTGGAGAAAAGGCAAGTAGCTTTAGTTTTGTTTTCAATTACTGTTCTGAAGGGCAATATTAGGTACTTACCTACATAACATTTTTATTTACTGTTGCTACTTAATTATCTTCAGTTTTCGTTTCATTTCTTTGTAAAGTTTTTGTCTTTAATTATGTCGTAGAAAGGTTTGTTTGCATCTTTTAAAAACAATCAGGTTTTTTTCTTAATCTTCGGATCATTTTTAGGCATTATAATTCCACTTCTCAGAAATAAACAAAATAAAGTTAAACATTCCTAAAACGATTCGCAGTAAATCCGACTTGCACCCATTCCAGCAGTGACCCGGGCTAAACTGGGTATGACCGCTTGTATATATGTTACCTCCTAACTCAAGAACGGCTGAACCGATTTTGATGCGGTTTTCTCCAGCGTATTGGACATTTTTTGCAAAGGTTGTAAGCTATATATGGTCATGGTACAAAGTCAGGAGGCTGAGCAGTGAAGACAAAACTCCAAACTATCTTATCTCAAGTATATCTCAAGGGACGTAAAAACTCTGTTGTTGACCCTTATTTTGGGTTAACGCATTTAGCTTACAAACTGTATAAGTCATAGATTTTCTTTTCTTTACGTTAAATTTACAAGTGCATTGCTTTCTGTTATGCACATTTTCTAAATCGGATTCCTGATGAATAATACTCAGCTATGTAGAGTTGTTCACGATATCCAGGAGTTGATCGATTATGTTTATCCGGACATAATAAATCTACGAAGTAAATCTCCATCATGGTTTAAGGAACGAGCTGTTTTGGCACCTAAAAATGATACACTGTTATTAAAAAAATTATCTTATATTAGATCAGTTTTTAAAAAAAGATAAGTTTGACTATCCTTCCCATACACACATGTCCGTTGATACCACCTTGGACGAACAAGACTCCACACATTATCCAGTCCAGTTTTTAAACACTTTAACTCCTTCAGGGTTAACTGTCTCAACGAATTACGTTCAACAGTGGGTGCACCAATCATTTTACTCCGCAATCTTAGCCCACCCAAACTGTGTAAAAGCACTATACTCTAAATAACATCTTTGAAAAACTGCATAGTAGATGTGACCGGCTGGCCTACACTAGCATTTATAAGTGCTATAATGCTACATATAAGAATGACAGGCATTAAAAGCAGATACGGCGTTTTCGCACAAAACGCAGTATCATTAAAAGTTCAGTTAGCAGTCACGGCTCTGAGAGGACAACAGTGCAGTCCCAGAGAACAATAATGAATGGCTGTTATGCGCGGGAAAGTGTGAAGTGAGAGTTGTGATCTTGGGTTTTTTCCAATTGTTAAGGTGAAAAAAAAGAGGCGTGTGAAAAATGTCGAAAAAACAGAAAGACGTGTGCAAAATGTCGAAAACAGAGAGATGTGTGTAAAATGTGCGAGACGTGTGGAAAATGGCGGGAAAAAGAAGGAGCTGCATAAAAGGGGGGAAAATGCGAGAAAAGGGAGATATTTGCTAGGTATTCATTGTGTTGTGTTAGGCAAGCTAGATTCGAGTTTCGTCTTGGAGATTATGAAGATCAATAGTTTTTTTTTTTTCTTTTAAATATAACTCACTATTTAGAGTATACGTAAGTAAACGATCATGTCATTGTGAAAATAGAAGTGCTTGCCGAATGACGTTCAATAAACTTCTGGTTGAATTTACTGCATTGCTGTTTTTGGAACGTTACAGTTTTTCTTTTGGATATACCTTGTCATTTTGGGGCTGTTTTGCTTATCACTAAAACTAAAAGGGAAGAACGAACCTGGACAGGAAAATTAGCATAAGTCAAGAATCTCCATCTCAGCCTGTAGCACTTGAACAACAACATATAAAGGATTAGCTCTGATTTAAAACAAGATCAATATAATTTCTTGCGCATTTAACTGACACAGGCACATATCGGCCACCATCCTGACTGGTTGTGGTAGCAGGGAGACTGTCTGCATTCCAAAAATCCCGATGATTCCCTCTGATCTGCAGCTCAATTTTAAGAGACTCCAATTCCCTATTAAAGTCTGCTTTTCAATGACGATTAATAAAGCACAAGGTCAAAAGCTTCAAGAGGCCGGTGTCGACTTTAACGATGAGTGCTTCTCACATGGGCAACTGTATGTGACCTTTTCCCGAGTTAGCACGCCGGAACACTTACACGTCAAGTGATTGCAATACAAATGTCGTCTACAAAGAAGCCCTTACTTATTTTTTTTGCGTTAGAAGCACACTTTAATGCAATAGTACAATTAAAACCAAAAAAAGCGAAACCTTCCTAAAACGATTCGCACCACCTGTCATTAGTAGGATACGGAACTTGCCCTTTCATACATCTCCCCTTTCAGTCATTTCTGACTTATAGGGGACCCGGACACCTCAAGAGCTGAGGGGAATGCAGGACATTTTGCGTCCCTTCCAGTCATTGCTGACTATATATATGGCATCTTTATGGCAGCGACAAATCAATCGATTTGCCATTGTTTCCGTAATCAAATTGACTAGCAAACAGGTGATCAGCCCGTTGGAATATATATATATATATATATATATATATATATATATATATATATATATATATATATATATATATATATATATATATATATATATATATATATATATATATATTCCAACGGGCTGATCACCTGTTTGCTAGTCAATTTGATTACGGAAACAATGGCAAATCGATTGATTTGTCGCTGCCCTAAAGATGCCATAAGGCATGATGGGCTACAGCGGCAAAGAAATCAATTTGCTGTTGCCCTAAGACGCCACTAGGCGTACTGGCCACTGACTGCTTTGTCGGTTGGTGGCTAAGGATGGAAGAAGAAGAAGATATATATATATATATATATATATATATATATATATATATATATATATATATATATATATATATATATATTGTCGCAAGAAGTTCAGATGTTATTAAGATGTAAGGTATCCTGGACAAAAAGATGTATCAGATGATACCAGGATAGTGGCGGATAAGAGACTGGTCTTACAAGAAATACCCCCTTCTCTGAAAAGAGTAAGGGTGTATCGACAATCAAAGGTAGGATCAAGCTGTATAAACCTTCAAGTATGATGATAGTGTTTGTTCCTGAATGTTTATGTGCTACCTCTCCAGATCCTCCCTTGAATAATGGTTATTATTTGTGTATTGACTCTGCTATGGGATTAATTAATTAATGAAATATGTAACTACATATCAACCAGAACTTTAACTCAATTTAAATAATTCAGAAAGACTGATTGTACATATTGACAATTTATTGATCCTATACCGTTTATCTTTTCGGTTAGGTAACTTATAAAGAATTAAAACGTTTTTACAAAATAAAATAAATAAACATGGAATGTCAATTTCCAAAATAGTTGAATATGATAAATTTATCTTTCAAATATCAATTATATATTTCACATATGTTTATCACTTTTGCTGGACTGTGGAGTTAGTAATCATTTTAATAATGTCCATCATGAGTCATCACTCACTAGGTTTGTATTATTTGTATTTTATTTATTAAATATAGTCTCTGGATAGGCTGACCAGTGGAATTGCTTTTCCACTTATCTGTTATGTTGAGATGCATCCGACTCTAGCCATGATCACACAATGTCTGGATCTCCAGGCCAAGAAAACAGGGTAACCAGTTCTATGAACCTCAAAAGCTATCGCACCACAGAGTCCCACAGAAGTGGATGTCTCGTATAATCTTGGTAGTTGCAGGATAAAACCTGGAATACAAATAATCACAACGCCTGTATGGTCCAGCACTATTCTGTCCACACACACAATGGACATAACAAACAGTGTCAAACATTGTGCTAACATTTGCACAGGACAATTTACCTCAGTAACACTCACAGCATGTTCAATGTGACTACACTTTCCTTATAAATCACTCACTAGGTTTGTGTTATTTGTATTTTATTTATTAAATATAGTCTCTGGATAGGCTGACCAGTGGAATTGCTTTTCCACTTATCTGTTATGTTGAGATGCATCCGACTCTAGCCATGATCACACAATGTCTGGATCTCCAGGCCAAGAAAACAGGGTAACCAGTTCTATGAACCTCAAAAGCTATCGCACCACAGAGTCCCACAGAAGTGGATGTCTCGTATAATCTTGGTAGTTGCAGGATAAAACCTGGAATACAAATAATCACAACGCCTGTATGGTCCAGCACTATTCTATCCACACACACAATGGACATAACAAACAGTGTCAAACATTGTGCTAACATTTGCACAGGACAATTTACCTCAGTAACACTCACAGCATGTTCAATGTGACTACACTTTCCTTATAAATCCTAAGTTAGATCCATTTGTCCATGATCCGCTTACACACAATGATTTGGTCTAGTATAAACTACTAAGTAACACCTTGATCAATACATTTTAACAAATCGTGTCATCCTTTCTTATGGTCCTGATAAGTGTGTCGTTCCTTTAAGAAATACTCCTTTAAATACGTTATCAAACTTACAGGCTTTCTTTGGCCATCATTCTCAATTATTCTACACATTTACAAGGCTGGCTTTTCTCTTAACTGTACACATATGCTGGCGGTTTCTGCCGGCAAAACTTTAGCCCTGTAATTTTTCTTAACACATATCACATCTTCGTAACGCACAAGTGGATTAATCACAGGAAAATTACGTAATTATATACATATATATATTCTTTCTTACCCTCACGTAATACACACAAGCTGTAACAGGCTGTTAGTGGGCATCTGGATCTGCTAGGCAGATGCAATGGCAATGTATATGACAGTAACACTTTTACCGCTCCCTTCCGTTCAGCTTATTTTTCAAAAAGATTGTAGCCTCAATTCAGTTAAGTTCAAGGACTTATATACTACTGCATCCTCCGTCTCGGATGGCATGGGGTAAAAGCGGTGTTAAAAATCTAAAACTGATGCGTATTTTTGCCTTCAGTTCAATTAGCAAAATCTTTAATATTCATTATCTTTCTTAATTCTGGGCCGATTTTGATCATTTAAAGCAAGAATTATACTGTGAATTTATTTCTACCGTTCTATATAATAAGTGTTTAGGTAGCAAAATGCATTTAAATCTATGCAGACTTTAACTAACTAAATTGGGGACTAACCTGATGCATAGATGTCATTTTAAACGATCTTTCTATATAAATGAACTACTATTCGAGGAAGTCTTTGCACCTACCTCTAAAGTAACATTCCCGTTGTTGAAATATCTATACCTTTCTAATTAAACATCTTTAGTCCTTAAGAAATTAAATAACTTCGTACTATCATTTACACAAAATGGGCCTCTATGTTAAGCATAAAATGTTCCAGTATACATACCAAGAAAGGAGCGTTTTCATTGGCTATTGTATCAGACAGTTTCCCACAGTAAGGCTTACGGTATGACGTGTTGTAAGACAGACCATATCACGACAGAGCTCCCACATTTAAAAGCGTGAACCACCTGGTGGAGCTTTCCTGTCTGGATTTACAATCACGGCATTACCCGAAAATGAGGTTCACTTTGCCTTACTGGTATCCTGGTTTCCTGCAGGTGGGTCAATTCAAGTAGGCACTACTCAAGAAATCTGTCCTCAACATTCTGAGATCCAAGGATAACCACCGCATGTTGTGTAAATAAACAGCACAGGTGTTGCTGGCTTTCTAATTGCTGATTAACAATCAATATTCACCATTACTCTTCTCTGAGTCTATTCAATGACATGACCAGAGGTGTTAGATGTCCTTCAAGGTTCCAATAGTTATGAGGATGTCATCTATAAAATTGGTGATAGCTGAGTTGTGTAAGGGACCCAGTAACTTCCTCATCATCCTGGATAAAACACTCGGAGCAATCTTCAACCCAAAATGCAACATATGGAACTCATAGTGCCCCTTGTAGCAAAGTTTGATTTGCTGGGGAGGTTATGATGGTATCCTTAAAGAATGAAATCCGTGTCTGTATTAACCGTGTGAGGTCAAGCACATGTAGGCCCCTGACTCTATAAATGATGATGATGAATTATGTGCAGGGAACCTAACGCTACCTCCCTAGATCTCACACGGTCACTATTTTGGCTCTAGTGTCTGGTGTATGATGTACCTAGTGTCTAGGGGAGAAATGAAATGATGGTACACAACACAAAAACACTTTAATTTTCTATGAGGAAGTGAATAAAACCAGTGGTTAAGTTTTCTTTTAAAATGAATGTTTTTTCTGTACAATTTAATCTGCCTGTCCAGCCATATCTGTTGGACAGGTCTTTGAAAATGAGGACAAGATAGTTTACAGAAAAGATCAACTAAAAATGTGTGGACAATTTGCCCAATAACTATAAAGTCAATATATGTCTTTCCTATTGGAATGTATACAGCTTACACTTTATTCATCTAAGAGGGAGAGTCACTGTGTATGAGGGGCTGTAGTGTCATCACACCCCATAAACTTCCTGAGTATGATTTTGAAATACCAGAGTTTATTCAAACGAAAGTGTCAGATATACCCAGAGGCTTAACACATCACCTTGGATTCCTTGTAGAATGATAATACAATATGAAGTTGCAGAAAATCTCGATCTCTCAAAATGCCCAAGCTCCTCCCGTTATCTTTTGACAGCATAAACGAATGGTCAGAGACTTGATGGCTTTATTCCCTCTCAGCAGGTTTCCTGTTACCGGCTGGCAACAGAAAATAAAACCTCTGCAACAAAAGGACACCCTGGCCTTTTATATCTGATCACTTATTATATTTATTATTTTCCTACGGTGATATGGGGTCAGCCTCGCGTGCATTACAGGTGCACTCATCCCTAATTTTACATGACTCCCACCTTGCTGTGACCACACCTCAGGTCCCGATGGCAGATACGCCACTGTACGTTTACATAGTTTTCCTCAACAAAATAATGTGGAGTAACCACATTTCCTTTGGTATGATTTTCTCTTCTTTTCTTTTTTAAATATAAATGCTTCAGGCATGTTGAGCAGTGTTCATGGAACACGGAGGCTTACTAATATTGTAATGCAATAATATTACAACATAATCATGACAACATAAATCAGTTAGATACATTTCAATGTGAGGACTCAACAATGTCTGCTCCCGGCACGTCCTTCACTTTTCCCAATAGCAGTATCTAACTTTGCAGTTGGATTAAACATATTAATTCATAAAGCATTCTTACCACAAATTTCAAGAAATATAAACAAATGACGCTGACTTGCAAAGAAGTGGCCTCAGTTTCTTCTGCACTGTCCAGACTGTGAATACTTCTTTATTTAATTTTAAAATTAACACAGCTGATCTCAGCGTATTTGAATGAAAAGTTTTGTTCAACTGGCACTGAATAGTGAAAGCCTTTTGCTAATATTTATTAGCACGGGCCAATCGAAAGCTTGCGACTACCAGAATTCAAATGTAGTTTTTGAAAAACAAAAATAATTCCAAACAAAATCTGCGTCTGGTAGTCGATTGGCCAGCCTGCTTTAGTTATGCCAATACAAAAAGATGTTTCGTTTTGGATTACATTTTCCTACCGCTCCCCTTTCCCTCCTATACTCTTTTTACCCAAGCGAATTTGAATTTACCTCAATGCCTCTTTTCTAAGCTGCCGTCCCCACTAACGTTATGAAAAAAACAAGCAGGAACAACAGTCTGTCTGGTCTCGCGTCCGTTGACATTTATTATTTTCTCAATAACTTGGCTAATACGTGGACTACCATAGTATTTAAAACATATTCTTGCTCAGTGGACCCTAAGCTATACTATCATATGATTTTTATGGTCAGTTTTATTATGGTTTAGATTTTCAATTTTGTCACGGTCAATCGTCAAATAAAAATTTTACACACGACGGCCATCTTTTCCCCCCTTTTTCATCTCTCGCTAGCATGTATTTTCAAATAACTACTTGTTTTAGTGACGTCAGAAATACTACTGCGAGGAGGAAATAACATTTGTCTGCGTGTTTGCCTCTGTTGGCTTTGCCACAGCGTGTATATATGCAAGGCACAACGTGTCAAGCGAAGCGGGGTTTTGCGTGGCGGGGTAAGAATTTGCGCTAATTATAACTGTTGTCTCGTGTTACACTACCAAATAATGTAAGGATTACTACTAATTACAAGCGTTAAAGTTAAATATTACGTTAATTCAGACAGTAGTTTGGCGGCACACTTCCTCAAAATCGTTAATTGTAAGTCTTGCCGCAGTCTCTATCAGATCGGGCAAAATGTTAAAAATGTACGTCGCAAGGAAAGCGAGTAGGTTTAAACGGTGGGATCGGTTCTAAGCCTGTCCATGGCACAAAATTCAGCGCTATGCCGGCGTGTGAGAGTATCACCGTCAGACACAATAGGGCGGGTTTATTTATTATCATTTTATGACTAAAATCTTACAGAAATGAGCGATTATTCTCGCAGATATTACTACACCCCTCCGAAGTGTGAACAGCCAGCAAAGGTCTGAGCTCAAGCTTGACTGGAATCTGGTAATGCCCTTATCTAGATTCACTAGTGACTCTGTTACATCCTAAACTTTCCTGTAATTCAGGTCGAGTGCATTTTCACCAGAGGTTCCTCAGCTACCCCCCACTGGCGCGATAATATGATTCATATGGGGAAATGAATTTCCTGCACCAAGAAATCAATTCTCCCTGTAGCATTGCTATATAATATAAAATCTCAATCCATGTCCGTGTCAAATACTTTCAATGGACTGTGTATGGGGCCGGCCAGCTACCACCGTTACCGGTAGCCTTCAAATGCTAATTTAATAGCCGTGTAGTGATGTGGGCTGAGCTTTAGGCCAATTGCCCAATCTCCCACTTCTAATTTTTCTGGGGTTGCCCCGCAGTTTCGTTTTCAAAGTTGGCTGACTAACCATACTTCTAATTTTAGCCAGTTCCTGGAATTCTGAACAAATTTGTGTCGGTGCGGCATGGGTTGTTTCCCCTCTCGGTACAAGACGGAGAGCTGCCAGTGTAACTGGTTTTATGGAAGACGATGTGTGAGAAGGTGCCGTCATACCCACTATGTCTACCTGTTTATGTTTATTTTCAGGCCTATGTTCACTGCAATGCGTTTCTAGGTCCTGTTGATTTTCTCCACGTGTGGAGTTTTCCTTGCTACATTGATCACAAGCATTTACATACTGAATGATGTCTTCAGCAACGCCAGGCCAATAATGATGCACTGAAGTCCGTTGACAGGTGGTACCAATTTTTGTATGTCCACCGTCTGGTACAACATGTGCTAATTCCGTAGCCTTGCCCCTATTACTCAATGGCAGTACTAACTGTCCATGTCCACTTTGCCCTGCTCCAGCTTTCCTGTAAAGCAATCCATCTTTCAAATAAAATTGTCCTTTCTTAGGGGTGTTATGGCTGTCTGGCAATTTGCCAAAGCAAGGTTTTAATGTTTTTCTTTTGCCTAGGCCTTTCTCATCTTTTTCGGATGAATGTTTAATGGTGTTCCCTCCTCCTTCCTAGGGGTTGACCTGAACTGGAGTTTTGCCATGACCACAGGTTTTCTTGGGTTTCCTAGGAAAACATATCTCTTTACTAACACCAGCGGGTAA
This sequence comes from Oreohelix idahoensis, assembly GCA_024509875.1. Lineage (NCBI taxonomy): Eukaryota > Metazoa > Mollusca > Gastropoda > Stylommatophora > Oreohelicidae > Oreohelix > Oreohelix idahoensis. The sequence goes on from JAMPIV010003568.1 coordinate 32,351, forward strand.
TTAGGATCATCACACACTGCTGCACTGATCACTCCTTCCCTATAACGAGTTTTGACATTTATTCTGGCTATGGGAAGTGTCATGGTGGTTAATCCTTTTAATACCCCTTGTATTTCCACTTTTTCTGTGGTGTATTGATCAGGGTGCACCAAGAATGCACTCACAGCTGAGTCATATTCCAATCCTGAATCATAAAGGCACTTGATAGTTGTACCATTACAAGTTACTTCTTCACAGATGGGGGATTATAGAGATCTACCTGACTTGATGTCGGTTCCTTCCTGCCCTTTCCCACTGTTATCATACATGCAGCGTGATATGGAGAGACTTTCCTACTACATACAAATTTTGCACCACTTATCTCCCTGTTTGTAGGGTTTCTTATCGTGTACCTGAGGGTTCCTGTTTCTATGATCAAATCTGGGTTTGTCATAGTCTTGTTTGTATCTGTGTGATTGTTGGTCTCTATTATCATACTCATCCTGGTTTGGGGGTGGTCTACTATTTTCTACCTGTTTCTTCCTAATGACAGCTATTTCTTTCTGATCTGCTTCATATATCTAAGCAACTGTTAAAATCTCCCCCAATCTCTCTGCACCTTGTTCCATAAGAAATTGTCTCATGTCTGGAGGCATAGACTCTCTTACTTGCTCCATCATGACCATTTCTTTTAGGTCTTGACATTTTCCTAGAGCAGTCCATTTCTCTAAGTATGTTTCTAATCTGGCAGAGAACTGGTGGTACGTTTCTCCAGCAAATAGCTTAGCAGTTCTGAATTTCTTCCTATAAAATTCTGAGTTCTTTTCATAGCGAACCAGCAATGCCTGTTTCAAGATTTCATAATCTTCTTGGTCCTCTCTGCCAAGTTTTGCAAAAACTTCATAAGAAGCTCCTCTCAGCCCTTGTGATAACTTAAGGCTCCATTTCTCTTTCTCTAGGCCATAGTTAGTAGCTAATCTCTCGTACCTATTTAAATAAGACTCAATATCATCTTCTTTCTCCACAAATGGATCCAAGTGACAATTCATGGCTCCATTTGAGGCACCTTGCCTTGCACTAGTGTCAGATGTAGTTGGGCTACTTCCATTTACAGGGACATTTAATTTAAGTTCAAGCTATTTCAACCTCAATTCATGATCCCTTTGTAACCTCTTTTCTTCTTTTTCAGCCTCTATTTGCAATCTCTTTTCTTCAGCCTCCATTTGCAATTTCTTTTCTTCAGCCTCCATTTGCCTAGCCTCCCTATCAGCTTCTATTTGAAGTTTCTTAGCCTCAGCTTGTATTTGCCTAGCCTCCCTATCAGCTTCTATTTGTAATCTTCTTTCTCTTTCCAACCTGTTATCTTCTCTTTCTATAAACTTGTCACATTCAGTGGTGACATATTTAATAAGGTCCTCCCTACTTAACCCAAATTCCTTTGCCGACTGCACTGTAGCAGATCTAAATTTTGCCAGGTCTGCAATTCTCAAACACTCTTATCAATATAAAAATTACAAACTTAATTAATATACAAACTTAATTAATAAACAACCACTGTCAGCTCATCCAGTTACCAAAATTTGGTTATGTACTCACTAATATTACAATGAGTTATGTTTAATTATTACTTTCTTTACTCTTATTTATATTTATATTTTACTTACTCTTACTATTAACCTTACGACTGAATGTCTCAAAGTAAAGACCCCAGGGTAGTAAGTGAAATACCGGACTGAGACACCAGTGTCGCGAGAGATTCAGATGTTATTAAGATGTAAGGTATCTTGGACAAAACGATGTATCAGATAATACCAGGATAGTGCCAGATAAGAGACTGGTCTTACAAGAAATACCCCCTTCTCTGAAAAGGGTAAGGGTGTATCGACAATCAAAGGTAGGATCAAGCTGTATAAACTTTCAGGTATGATGATAGTGATTGTTCCTGAATGTCTATGTGCTACCTCTCCAGATCCTCCCTTGAATAATGGCTATTATATTTGTATTGACTCTGCTAGGGGATTAATTAATTAATTAATTATGTAACTGTATATCAACCAGAATTTTAACCCAATTTAAGTAATTCAGCAAAACTGATTGTACATATTTACAATTTATTGATCCTATACCGTTTATCTTTTCGGTTAGGTAACTTATAAAGAATTCTAATGTTTTTACAAAATAAAATAAATAAACATGGAATGTCAATTTCCAAAATAGTTGAATATGATACATTTATCTTTCAAATATCAATTATATATTTCACATATGTTTATCACTTTCGCTGGACTGTGGAGTTAGTAATCATTTTAATAATGTCCATCATGAGTCATCACTCACTTCTTCTTCGATCCTTAACCACCGACCGTCAAAGCAGTCAGTGGCCATCACGCCTAGTGGCGTCTTGTAGGGCAACAACAAATTGATTCCACTTTGCACGGTCGGTGGCCATCCTTCGTACAGTGTCCCAACTCTGGTTCATTCTTTGCATCTCAGCCTCCACAGTCCTCCGCCAAGTTGTTTTTGGTCGGCCTCTCTTTCGCTTTCCTTCAGGGGTCCAAAGCATAGCTGTTCTTGTGATGGCATCGGGGTCTCTTCTGAGGACATGACCAACCCAGCTCCAGCGTCTGTCAGCTATGATGGTATGCATGTCCTCTTGCTTGCTACGAGTAAGCAGATCTTGGTTGGAGATGGTATTCGGCCAAAAGATTCGGTGAATTTTTCTTAGGCATGTTGTGTGAAAAGAGGACAATTTAGACATTTCCTTCTCTGTGACTCTCCAGCATTCCGCACCATAGAGAAGCACAGAAAGCACGCAACTCTGGTATAATCTTAATTTTGTGCTTGTGCTGTATTGGGAGGACTTCCAGATGTTATTTAGGCTAAAGAAGGCTGTTCTTGCCTTATTCATTCTGATGTTGATGTCTTTGCCTGCCCCACCGTCTGGTGTTACTATGCTTCCTAGGTATGTGAAGGTATCTGTCTGTACCAGTTGTTGATTCCTTACTTATATGGGCTCAGGGTTGCTCACATTGAGCGTCATGACCTCAGACTTCTTTAAATTGATGTTCAAGCCCACCTGCTGGCTAAATTTATTAAGTCTATCCGTTTTTTCCTGGATGTGTTGATGTGAATGTGCCAGCAGTGCGATGTCATCTGCATATTCCAGATCTTCCAATGTTGAAAATGTAGTCCATCTTATTCCTCTTGGACTGCCCTCTGTTGTCTGGCGCATCACCCAGTCTATGACTGTTAAAAATAGAGTGGTTGATAAGGGGCATCCCTGTCGTACTCCTGTCTTCACCTCGAAGGTTAGGTTGCTCTGCCCAACACTACACGTAAAGTTGGCATAGAGGCTTTTTATGATTGACACTATGCAGCTTGGAATTCCATAAGCCCTCAGTATTTTCCATAAACTGTCCCTATGTATGCTGTCAAAAACCTTTTCAAAATCAACAAAATTTATGTAAAGCTGTCTTTGCCATTCTGAGCACTGCTCTATAATGTTCCTGAGAGTGAATATATGGTCTACACATCTTCTGTTCTTTCTAAATCCTGCTTGTTCTTTCCTCAGTTTGTTGTCTACTGCCTTTGAAATTCTCTGTATAATTATCCTGCCTAGTATTTTGCTGGGAACTGAGAGAAGAGTGATTCCTCTCCAATTATTGCAGTCTGAAAGATCTCCCTTCTTGGGCAATTTGACAATTATTCCTTTGTTCCACTCTGATGGTGTTGTCCCCGTTTTCCACACTTGTGCAAATAGTGGTTCTAATAGTTCTGCTGCTAGCTCAGGGTCTGTCTTAAATAGCTCTGCATTTAAGTTATCATGGCCCGGAGCTTTACCGTTCTTTAACCCTTTGATTGCTGTGATGATTTCTTCTTTTCGTGGAATGTCTGTATTTACATCTAGATCATTTTCAGCCTCAGGAACATTCAATTGTGTCTCTGGTATTTCCTTGTTCAGAGTTTCTCTGAAGTGCTCTGCCCATCTTGTTTCCTGTCCCTCTGCTGTCTTGATGAGATTTCCTTGCTTATCTCTTACTAATGTAATATTGTTTGCACCTTATTTTCCGCTGATGAATTTAGTTATTTTGTATACTGTGCTTTGTTCATTTCTCAGTGCTGCCTCTTCTGCCTGTTTTGCAAGATCGTCTAGGAAATTCCTTTTGTTGGCTCGGGTTTGGCGTTTAACTTCCCTGTCCAGTTGACTGTACTGTTCGCTATATAGTTGCTTTAACCTGGGGGACTTCGCTTCTGTTTTCTTTCTTTTCATTTCCTTTCTCATCTTTATGGTGTTTAGTGTTTCTGGTGTTATCCAGTCTTGCTTCTTCCTTTCCTGGAATCCTAAGCATGATTTGCTACTTTCCTTATATATTGTTGAAATGGTGTTAAAATTCTGGTCTATATCATCAGTCAATGTCTTTTCCTGGCTTTTGGCAAATTGATATCGTTTCTTAATGTCGGCCGCAAAAGCTTTTCTGGTAAGGGGGTCCTTCAATTTGCTGATGTCAAACCTTTTCTGTGTAGTTACAGTTGGTCCAGCCCTTCTTAGTTTCACTTTCAGTTTTGCAACTACTAAATGGTGATCGCTTCCAACATCTGCACCTCTTCTTACCTTCACATCTTGTAATGCATGTCTCCATCTACCGTTAACCATGATGTGGTCTATCTGGTTTCTGTCCCGACCATTTGGGGATTCCCATGTTAACTTGTGAATTTCCTTATGTGGGAAAAGTGTTCCTCCAATGACCAGGTTGTTAAGGCTACAGAAACTTATTAGCTTATCCCCATTTTCGTTTGCTATTCCGCTGCCGCATTTCCCCATTGTTCTTTCATTATATGTATTGTGTGTACCAACTTTCGCATTGAGGTCTCCCATTACTATAACAAGATCATATCTAGGTGTGTCCTCCATTTCTTTCTGCAGTTGTTGATAGAATTCATCCTTGACCTCCTCATCGCTATCATTCGTTGGTGCGTAGCATTGTATTATTGTAGTGTTGGTGAATCTCCCTCTCAATCTCAATCGTATCAGTCTGTTGTTGATGGGTTTCCATTCCAGTAATGTCCTTTCTATCCCTTTCTGTAGAATAATGGCTACGCCTTCACTGTGCTGTCCATCCTCTCTTCCAGAGTAAAGTACTGTTTCTCCTGTTGCTGTTTTAACTTTTCCTGCCCCTGTCCATCTGCTCTCGCTTATCCCCAGGATGTGTAACCTATAGTTTCTCATTTCTGCGGTGACCTGTCTTAGTTTACCTGTCTCGTACATTGTCCTGACATTCCAAAATCCTATTCTTGTATCCTGTTTTGCGGTCAGGACATCCGTTTTCATGTCAGTGGCTTCCTTTCGGCTTTCACCACTGACAGTCATACGAGCCACAGACTCCGAATGTCCATCCCGCAGCAAAGTTTGTTCATTTGATGTTGTTTCCGTAACTTCATTGTTTTTTTTACATAGACAGGGGTGTCAGCCCTATGCTAAAACCCCCAACCTGGAGGACCAGGGTACCAGCTTTTGTCTGACCCTTACCCACACAGACCAGTCCAGCTTGGTTGAACCTACCAGGAATCACTCACTAGGTTTGTGTTATTTGTATTTTATTTATTAAATATAGTCTCTGGATAGGCTGACCAGTGGAATTGCTTTTCCAAGTATCTGTTATGTTGAGATGCATCCGACTCTAGCCATGATCACACAATGTCTGGATCTCCAGGCCGGGAACACAGGGTTACCAGTTCTATGAACCTCAAGAACTATCGCACCACAGAGTCCCACAGAAGTGGATGTCTCGTATAATCTTGGTAGTTGCAGGATAAAACCTGGAATACAAATAATCACAACGCCTGTATGATCCAGCACTATTCTGTCCACACACACAATGGACACAACAAACAGTGTCAGACATTGTGCTAACATTTGCACCGGACAATTTACCCCAGTACCACTCACAGCCAGTTTAATGTGACTACACTTTTCTTATAAATCCTAAGTTAGATCCATTTATCCATGATCCGCTTCCATACAATGATTTGGTCTAGCATAAACTACTAAGTAACACCTTGATCAATACATTTTAACAAATCCTGTCATCCTGTCTCATGGTCCAGATAAGTGTGTCGTTCCTTTAAGAAGTACTCCTTTAAATACGTTATCAAACTTACAGGCTTTCTTTGACCATCATTCTCAATTATTCTACACACTTACAAGGCTGGCTTTTTGCTTACCTGTACACGTATGCTGGCGGTTTCTGCCGGCAACACACTAGCCCTGTAATTTTTCTTAACACATACCACACCTTTCTAACGCACAAGTGGATTAATCACAGGAAAATTACAAAATTATATACATATATACCTTGTATATTCTTTCTTACCCTCATACAATACACACAAGCTGTAACAAGCTGTTAATGGGCATCTATGTCTGCTAGGCATTGCAGTGGCAAAGTATATGACAGTAGCACTTTTACCGCTCTCTTCCGTTCTGCTTGTTTTTCAAAACAGATTGTGGCCTCAATTCAGCCAAGTTCAAGGACTTATATACTACTGCATCCTCCGTCTCGGATGGCATGGGGTAAAAGCGGTGTTAAAAATTTAAAACTGATGCGTATTTTTGCCTTCAGTTCAATTAGCAAAATCTGTAATATTCATTATCTTTCTTAATTCTGGGCCGATTTTGATCATTTAAAGCTAGTGTGGTAAAGTGGGATGTTATAAATATTATAGGGGACTCCCTTGCCTGGAGGTGTATGAGATTTGGGCAACTTCTTGAAACACGGCTTGAGCGTTTTGTCCTCCGCCTGTGCCTTCCTCATCTCATCTGGATGAGTATTTATTGGATTATCCTCCTCCTTTTTAGACTGTGATCTGGTCTGCACTGTTGCCAATATCACAGGTCTCTTGGGATTCCCCAAGAAGACATATCTACACCCCAATATCAGAGGGTAGATTGGCTCATTTATCACTGCTGCTTTTATGATTCCTTCCACATATCGCGTTTTCACCTTTATCAGGGCGATGGGAAGTGTCATGGTAGCTACATCCTTGGTTGCAGTTTGAATCTCCACTGTTTCTGTGGTGTATTGATCTGCCTGCAGCAGGTGAGAACTCACAACGGAATCATAATCTAAACTTGTATCATATAAACACCTTATGGTGACACCATTACAGATGACATCTTCACACACTGGAGGTGGTATGGTTCCTGTAGTTCCGCAGGTTTGACCTTTTTTCCCTTTTTTCCAGATGTCATAGCAGCGCAATGAGGAGGTTTCCTTCTACAATGGTCAGTGTCATGATTAATCATCTTACAACTTTTACACCATCTCTTTCCTTGGTTGAAAGATTTTCTTTCATCATATTTCCTTTCATCGAATTGTGGGGTTTTATTTTTATTGTCATACCGTGGCCTATCAAATTGGTGCTTACCTTTGTTTTGATCTCTAGGATCAAATTTATTAAAGTTCTGTGGTGCCTTAAAATTATCTACCTGTTTCTTTTTATTACCTGATACCTCTGCCTGAGCTGCTTGATACCTTTCAGCAACATTTAGCAACTCACCCAGCCTCTCTGCACCTTGTTCCATGAGAAACTTTCTCAGGTCTGGAGCCATGGTCTCTCTTAGTTGCTCTATAAGGACCATTTCCTTAAGATCTTGGGTTTTCCCCAGAGAAGTCCATTTCTCCAAGTATGTCTCTATTCGTGCAGAGAACTGGTGATAGGTTTCACCTGACAGTAGTTTAGCATTCCTAAATTTTTTCCTATAAAATTCTCCATTCTTTTCATATCTTAACAAAAGAGCCTGCTTTAGCATGTCATAATTTTCTTGATCACTTCTGCTCATTTTGGCAAAAACTTCATAAGCTGCCCCACGAAGCCCTTGAGATAACTTTAAGCTCCACCTTTCTCTCTCTAACCCATACGTGGTAGCTAATAGTTCATATCTATTCAGATAGCTCTCGATATCATCGTCTTTCTCAACAAAATGATCTAAATGAAAATTCATAGCTGAGGTTGAGGCTCCCTGACTAGCAGTGGCATCGGAGGCAAAGGGGCTGGCACCATTTTCAGGAGCATGGCCTTGAAACTCAAACTCCCTTAGTCGTAACTCATGTTCCCTTTGTAATCTCTTCTTCTCCTTTTCTGCTTCCCTCTCTGCAGCTAATCTCTTGTCTTCCGTTTCTGCAGTCAATCTTCTTTCTTCTGCTTCCAATTTCTTAGCCTCAGCCTCAATCTGCAGCCTCTTAGTCTCAGCCTCAGCCTCAAATTGTAACTTCTTAATTTCCTTTTCAGCCTCTAACTTTCTTTCGGCCTCTTTTTCTAATCTTCTTTCTTCCCGTTCAATATATTTGTCACATTCAGCAGTGACATAAGCAATCATAATTTGCCCGTCCATTCCTAACTCTTTAGCAGTCTGCACAGCAGCAGATCGAAATTTGGCCAGGTCCGCCATTTTCTAACAGGTAAATGTAAGCAATGTCTAACTAAACAATACAATCTGTAATTAATTATCTAAGGACAACCACAGGCACTGAGAGCTCAACCTTATTTAATTCCACCCAAGGATACCTTTTAATTCTTATTATTCCCAATATATATAATAGGAGAAAGTTCAATATCCCGGGAGCGAGACCCCAATATATGTGGTAAAGTGGGATGTTATAAATATTATAGGGGACTTAGTGTACTGACTGAGATCAGCTGTGAAGGTATCTGTATCTAATAAGTGTGGTGTATTACAGATGACCTTACTTGCTACCACATTTTTACCTCAGTCAGAATTATTCTGGAATATTGTGATGACTACGTTAAATGTCTAGGGTTATGAAAATGATGAAGTGTAAGTCACAACAACAACAGACAGATAAACAATTTATTTTATTCCACAACACTTTACGACACTGTGACACACACACACATATAACACTTTATAAGACTATCTTAACCGAGTCAAGGGTAAAGTTTCAAATATATATATGTATTAATTTCTATCAATAATAGATATCCTGATTCAACTACACAGTGAACCAGGAATCACAATCAAGGTTAATGACAAGTAGTATGTACACAGTTTATATATATAATCTTTGTATTGACATAATTTATTAGTATTATCCTATGTGTGTAAGTTGTGAAGTAGTACTATGAGGTAATACTGGTTTTGTTTTTCAAGCTAGGTTATTGTTTGTCATCATGACTTCAAGTGTTTGATTATCTTGGAAATAGTATTGGGAAAAGTTCACAGTTCCTGACGTTTGCTACAATTTAGTGTCCCTCTATGTTTAATATACTGTCAATCTTAGGAGGGGGGGGGGCACATAATGTTGAGCTCCTCTGGCCACAGAAGCTTATCTTTCGTGATGGCTGCAGGAAAAGACTCCTCTGCTCAATTGCTTCACTGTCTTCTTAAGACACCTCACTGGTCGTTATCTGGACCAAGGAGTATGCTGTCAGCCTCTGGATTCAGCAAAACTCAGACCAGGTGCTGCTTCAATACTTTAGGACCACGGTCCCTGAAACAAGAAGGTTGTACCTCCTATTTCAGAACTAATTTATAATCTATTTCCACACTGAACACAATACATAACAAACACTGAGTTCAGAGCGGTAGGCCAACTACTAGCTTCATCTGAAACAATTTACACCAGTATACTCCTCCCTAATGGTTACTACGCCTCTGCAATTCCAGCATTATTTCCTTCTAGTCAATAAGATAGGTGTCAGTGTACTGTTTGGCGATTCCATGCAGTTTTACTTTTCTCCGACACCTCCTGTTTCAGGTTGGAGCAATATTTAGGCTTTGCCTCATGTTGGCTACTGAACCACACACATATACAGACATAATTTATCAATTTACATTCAATTTTCATTAAAAAGATATCAAATATGTCAAGCTTACCACGATTCATGGAAATAATACACAATTACGTTGACTAGCAATGAATATGGCACAAAATTCGATCTGCCGCCGTCCCAGGCTTTTATTTAGAAAAATATGCACTGGTTCTCAACGCACTGTTTCTTAGTAAGTTTATTTCAAAATGTGGCACTGAGCAGACGCTCCTCATTGACTATATCAGCGGGTCTAACCAATCGGGCCATGTTTACACAGCTTTTCAAAAAATTTTACCCTTCTAACGTTTCCCCTAACAACCAAAATTAGTATTTGTAGTCCGACTAATCGTGTTTAGCCTTACATATCATTCTCGCCAATCAAATTGGATTTAACATGGTGACCTATTCCCCGTACCATGGTGGTTTCAAAACATGCCACTGTGCGATTCTGATTTGGTGTTGTCCGACATCCTCACTATTTTATTTTGGCTAGAATTTGTTAATTCCTAGATTATTTGCGTAACACTTAACATATTCTTTGTCAGCAAGTCCTAAGGAACCCAAATATATAAGTTTTATGGGGCTAAAGGGCTGCGTTCAAAATATGCATTTCCTAGCATAGTCGTGTATTTTTTATTTTATCGCTTTAGAACCGCCACCTGTCCTGCCTTTTCGACTGTTCTGTCATACTAATGTCAGGATTTCAGACATAAAACAGTAGAATGTCATGTTTCCCAATAAGCATTTTACAGGTTTTTAAACCTAACTCTCGTATGGGTAGTGTTTTTTATCACTGTCGATTTGAAAAAAAAATCAGTGCTTCTGGCCTTACGCTTGGGGTGGCATTAATTATCGCGAGACGCGTGTTAGTGTCGCATGCGTTCCTGCTTTCAGCCCTCCCTCTCTTTCTATCCTAAGTCCATCTGTCCTTTCGTTTATGTTAACGTAGTGTATAAAATGAAATTAATGGAAGTATTAATTTAGGTCATTACGCAGTGTGCCTAGCTCAAGGTTTTCTTAGAAATACAGTACACGTTTTATTGTAGAAAGCGTGTATTGATGCAGTAGGCTTTACTATCAACGTGAAAGCGTGAGAATATGCAGACGAAGCATAAAACAGGGGTTTTTATTGTTCAATTAGCATGACGTTCTATTAACACAGGCGTACGCTATTGGAAAGCACGGGTCTTTAACCATTTCTCTTTCCTTTTATTGAATTTATGTGTTAGGCTTTACATTTACCTTTTAATTTATATATGGGTATTTAGAATGTCTCACGACAGCTAGAATTATCAGAAATGATAAACACTAGCACAGAAGAGAAAACCAATGATGGTGAAGATGACATAAAGATGGAAGAACTGAAGGCAGCACTGGAGAAAATCAAGATGAGCAAAGCAGCAGGGCATGATGGTATAACACCAGAAATGGTTAAGTTCATGGGAGCATCAGGCGACCTATTACTCTTAAGGGTTTTACAGGCAGCGTGGTGCAACAAGACCATACCAAAGGATTGGGAGATTGCCATCATAACACCAGTTTTCAAAAAGGGTGACAATCGACAGTGTTGAAACCATAGAGGCATATCCCTTCTCAGTGTCCCTGGTAAAATCTACTCTAGAATCCTAGAGCAGAGACTCCAACGCCTAGCTGAGCCACAATTGGATGAGGTCCAGTGCGGATTCCAGGCAAACCGAAGTACTCAAGACCTAATCTTCACACTCAGACAGCTGAGTGAAAAGGCCCTTGAGTATAAGAGTGAGATGCATCTTTGTTTCATAGATCTGGAAAAGGCGTTTGACAGGGTCTCCTGGAGCAAACTTTGGGACTGTTTGGCAAGGAAGAATATTCCAGCACCTCTGATTCATGCTATACAGAGCTTCTACAAGTCTTGCAGAAATTATGTGAGGACAGCAAACCATAAGTCGGAAGAGTTCAGGACCACCACTGGTGTAAGACAAGGTGATATCCTATCACCTTACCTCTTCATACTCCTTATGGACGATGTCATCAAAGCATGTAAGGAGAGAACAAGAAAGTATTCAGTGGGGTACTGGAAGATGAGACAGGTCTATATTTCGGAGCTGGCATTTGCTGATGATGTTGCCCTGATTGCTAAATCAGAGGCACATCTCCAATCCAACCTGCAAGTCTGGAAGGAAGAGCTGGAGAAGAGAGGGATGGTCATAAGCAGCTCTAAAACAAAATCCATGGTGATATCACGAGAAGAAAGAAAACATCAGATTAAGCTGGGAGAACAGGTTCTGGAGCAGGTCGACCACTTTAAATACCTCGGAGCTATTAAAGACCGAAAGGCAGGCATCAAAGAAGAGTTGGCCACTCGAAAAGCAGCAGCTGGGAGACTTTTTCAGGCCATAAATCGAGGATTCCTCAGCAAGAGAGAGGTTGGTAAGAAAACGAAGATGGCTGTATACCGCTCCACCTATGTCCCAGTCTTGACATACGGATGCGAGTCATGGGCAATGACTACAACCTATAAAAGCCAGATCCAAACCTCAGAAATGAGGTATCTGAGGAAGGTGGTTGAAGTAACAAGAAGAGACATGGTACGCAACCAGACGATACGTCAAGGCCTTAAATCCTACCCCCTGCAGACCCAAGTAGAACAGTCCCAATTAAGATGGTTTGGCCATGTCTGCAGAATGGGGGAAGATCGGATACCACGACAAGCATGGGAAACAAAGAGCCAAGGATCCAGACCCCGAGGACGACCCAGAGTCCGCTGGGAGGACAACATCAGACAATCTTTGAAGGATCGAGGACTAGAATGGAACCAGGCCAGGAGGAAGACAGCCGATAGGATAGTCTGGCGCTCTCTCTTCCAAACCTCTACACCTCACGGTAGAAGGGGAACGACTAAGTAAGTAAGTAAATAAGTATAATCTCTTCTTGGTATTGTTGGTAAGGTTTTTGCAAGAGTCATCTTAATGCGACTACATAAGTCAGCTGAGTGTATATATCCAGAGTCACAGTGTGGATTCCGAGCTGGTAGATCAACAACAGATATGATCTTTTCTCTCCGCCAGCTTCATGAAAAATCAAGAGAGCAGAAAATGCCTTTGTATATCGCCTTTATAGACAACACAAAAGCATTTGACCCGGTTAGTTGGGATGGACTCTTCAAAATCTTCCTGAAAATAGGAGGCCCTGCTAAATTGCTGGAAATGATAAAATCATTCTATGACGACATGAAGGGAACAGTCCAATATGCTGGAAGCACGTCACAGCCCTTTGATATACGAAGTGGCGTTAAACAAGGCTGCGTTCTGGCTCCGACCCTCTTCGGGATCTTCTTTGCCTTACTCTTGAAACATGCATTCAGAGATGCAACTGAAGGAATATGCCTTCACACTAGGTCAGATGGCCGTCTGTTTAATCTTTCAAGGCTGAAGGCAAAAACAAAAATCAGAAGGGTCGCTATAAGAGACTTGTTGTTCGCTGATGTCACTGCAGTCGTCACTCAAAGCCAACAGGAGCTTCAGAGCTTGATGAATCGCTTCACCCAAGCATGCAAGGACTTTGGCCTCACAATAAGTCTAAAGAAAACGAATGTGCTGAGTCGGGATGTGGGTGCTGCACTAGTTATCACTATCGATAACTATGAATTGGCAGTGGTGCACCACTTCACATACCTAGGGTCTACCATTAATGACAAGCTTTCACTGGACACAGAAATTGACAGCCGCAATGGCAAAGCTGCAGCCACCTTTGCCCGCCTCACATCGCTTGTTTGGGGAAACTCCAAACTCACAACGAAGACCAAAGCTGCAGTATATAATGCCTGCGTTCACCAGCACACTCCTATATGACAGCGAAACATGGACAACCTATGCTAAGCAAGAAAGAAGGCTCAATACCTTCCATTTGCGGTGTCTACGCCACATCCTTGGCATCTCGTGGAAAGATAAAGTGACAAATTCCGAGCTGTTGTCACGTGCTGGCCTTCAAAGCATGTATGCACTGCTTAGACAGCACAGACTACGCTGGCTTGGCCATGTCCACCGCATGGAAGATGGTCGCTTCCCGAAGGATATTTTCTACAGACAATTAGCGGATGGCAGGAGAACAGTTGGGCGACTGCAGCTGAGGTTCAAAGACGTGTACAAGAGAGATATGAGGGCACAGAACATGGATCCAGCAACATGGGAGGATGAAGCTGCCGATCGCAACAAGTGGAGATGCTATTTACGGCGCCACCTCAGATTGGGCGAAAAGAAGCTCACACAACAGAAGGTCCTGGGTTCAAATCCTGGGTAAGCCACTCATGTCTGTTGTTTTTCTGTTGTCTAGTGTTCTACTTCTTTATTTCCTACGAGTGCCTGATAACATACCTTTATATTTGTTTCATATTAATTTACTGTTTACAGGCCTCGGGTTTCCCTTCCTTATGTGTAATAAATGTTCACACAACAAGCAGAAGAGAGGAGAAAACATCGAAAGGACCATCGGGAAAATAAGCAGCTGAGGGCTTTCACCTTAGGGGCGCATTCCCACAGTCAGTTATGACTGAAGGTGCTATTATTATTATAATTTATAATCAATCAATATGCATCAAAGCTTAAGATCTTTCACTGTCTAAATTACTATTTACATCCCTGTCTCCATAAACTTTGTCTTTGTCTGTTATCAGTGTGTTGTGAAAATTATTTTTTGTAATCACGATGTCTTTACACGCTAAATGGACCCTTTTCTTTTTGCCCCTTCTGGGGTTCAAAATGAGGTCTAATGACTTTATTAGGTTTAATGTGTTAAGGTGTGTGATCCCGGCCCTGGCTAAGACCCGGCATACTCTAGAAACGATCCCTAAAAGTATGACACTTTGATCTTAACCAAAAGTTTTTTGTTTTTTTTTTCCTCGCATGAAGTCGTATATTTTTTCCTCGCATGAATCGCACGCCCACCCCCGGCCCTGGCCAAGACATATGATCCTAGCCAAAGCCGGACAGTAGGCGCAAGTCCAAACACAAAAAGACCCAATGACACACAAGTGTCATTTTAGTGATCCTTTGTGTTTTCACACAAAGACCTAATGACACTGAATGCCAATGTACTGATCTTTTGTGTTCAGACTTTGATCTTAGCCTTTTTTTTTTTTTCCTCGCATGAGGTCGCATATTTTTTTCCTTGCATGAGGTCGCTTTTTTTTTGCCTCGCATGAGGTTGCATGGCACACGCTCAACCCGGCCCTGGTCAAGACCCATGTCCCAGCACAAGAAGACCCAATGACATCATGTCACTGTAGTGATCTTCTGTGTTCTAACACAAAGGACCTAATGACACATGAATGTCACTGTATTGGTCCCTGTGCTTAGACACTTTGATCTTAGCCAAAAGGCCGAGAAGCGATGATTTTTTTTTTTTAACCCGGCTCTGGTCAAGACCACATGTCCCAACACAAGAAGACCCAATGACAAAATGTGTCACCTAGTGATCTTCTGTGTTCTCACACAAAGGTTTTTTTTTTTTTTTTCTTCGCTTGAGGTCGCATATTTTTTCCTCGCATGAGTTCGCATTGTCCCCGCCCAAACCCGGCCCCGGTCAAGACCACATGTCCCAACACAAGAAGACCCAGTGACAAAATGTGTCACCTAGTGATCCTCTGTGTTCTCACACAAGGGACCTAATGACACATGAATGTCACTGTACCGGTCCCCGTGTCTAGACACATGATCCCAGCCAAAAGCCAGATTTTATTTATTTTTTTTTTTCCCTCGCTTGAGGTCACATATTGTTCCTCGCATGAGGTCGCATTGTCCCCGCCCTAACCCGGCCCTGGTCAAGACCACATGTCCCAACACAAGAAGACCCAATGACAACATGTGTCACCGTAGTGATCCTCTGTGTTCTCACACAAGAGACCTAATGACACATGAATGTCACTGTACCGGTCCCTGTGTCTAGACACATGATCCTAGCCAAAAGCCAGATTCTATTTTTTATTTTATTTTTTTTTCCTCGCTTGAGGTCACATATTGTTCCTCGCATGAGGTCGCATTGTCCCCGCCCCAAACCCGGCCCTGGTCAAGACCACATGTCCCAACACAAGAAGACCCAATGACAAACTGTGTCACTGTAGTGATCTTCTGTGTTCTCACACAAGAGACCTAATGACACATGAATGTCACTGTAATGGTCCCTGTGTCTAGACACATGATCCTAGCCAAAGGCCGGATATTAGGCCGTGGGGTTTTCACAGCATTATTAGTGCTGAGTTTCCCTTTTTTTTTTTTTTTTTTTTTCCTCGCATGAGGTCGCATTATCCCCGCCCTAACCCGGCCCTGGTCAAGACCACATGTCCCAACACAAAAAGACCCAATAACAACATGTGTCACCGTAGTGATCCTCTGTGTTCTCACACAAGAGACCTAATGACACATGAATGTCTTTTTTTTTTTTTTTTTTTTTTTCCTCGCTTGAGGTCGCATATTTTTTCCTCGCATGAGGTCGCATTATCCCCGCCCTAACCCGGCCCTGGTCAAGACCACATGTCCCAACACAAGAAGACCCAATGACAACATGTGTCACCGTAGTGATCCTCTGTGTTCTCACACAAGAGACCTAATGACACATGAATGTCACTGTACCGGTCCCTGTGTGTAGACACATGATCCTATTTTTTTTTTTTTTTTTTTTTTTTTTCCTCGCATGAGGTCGCATTATCCCCGCCCAAACCCGGCCCTGGTCAAGACCACATGTCCCAACACAAGAAGACCCAATGACAACATGTGTCACCGTAGTGATCTTCTGTGTTCTCACACAAGAGACCTAATGACACACGAATGTCACTGTACCGGTCCCTGTGTCTAGACACATGATCCTAGCCAAAGGCCGGATAAGGGCGTTGGGTCTTCACAGCATTATTCGTGCTGAGTTTCCCGAGAAGCGATGAACCCGTTTACACCAGCAATAATTGCAGCAGCAATCGGAATGGATTATAACGTTAAGATTGGGACTTCAAGAATGAAAGAGAGTAAAGAAAAATGGCTTATAAAGTTAAATAGAGTTATTATTAAACTATATGTCTTTGTTAGAAAAAAATAAAATGAGCAGAAAAGTGTTTTGCGGGAAGGAAAGTAGTTTCGTAAATTTTCTATTGAAAGATGTAGCTCAGTGTTGTTTTAGTAATAAGATTAAAGAAGATTGTATGGGTTCAACTTTAATCAGCAAAGGGAAGTTACTTTGAATTACGTCCCTTGAATGGGTTTGGTGAGTGATCAAAATATAAAAAGGCACGAGAAAGTGTTGCGAGGGTGAACACATTTTAGCAGAGAACGGGGGGAATGTTAAATCGGGAATAAGATTAAGGCATTCTGATTTTGAACGCGAAGTAGCGAAGTAAGATTGGTCCAGGGAATGTTATCGCTGTATTAAACTTTAGTGTAGTGGTGAACGCTAGCTTGGATGGTGCACTAGGTCGAATAGGCCACTGGAGGTGGTTGACTTATGTGTTGTGCAGAAAAACACTTTGTTGTCCAGCCATAAAGTGTTCCATGTAGCCACTTTGATAGATGTAGGTACACGTTTCTGGTATGGTGTTTAGTTATTCATGGAGCTAGAAAGGCAGTGTTGCCTGTCAAGTATTTTTGATGGTCAGCCCAAGGCAAGAATTTATAGGTATGTCAAAACTAGCAAGTAAATATACAATCGTGTAGAATAAGGTGAACTTTTATACAGCACGGAAGGTAAGAGACTGTAGAGAATATTAGGAGTCAGAGACTTGGTATAAATTGTCAGCCCTGGTATTAGACCAGTCTAAATATAGATACCCCAAGCTACTCGAACAGTCAAACCACTGACATAACAGCGGTAAAGTAAGAAATAGTGACAGACGATGTAAAGGAGAGAAAGAAAAAATGCCAGTATCATTTTGTACAGCAGACATTATAGTAAAAGGTGCCACCAAGTGAAGGTCGGCCATCCAGTGTTGGGTTGAATTTGACTCTTTATGTAAATAAAGCTTGTGTTGGTTCAGCTGATGTTAGCGTGAAGTCGATACATCTGAATGTAATTCATCATCTTCATCCTATGTATTCGTCAACACAGTGGAGAATCATTAACTGGTAAAAATTAACTCTACATGACCTAACTGACTGCCTACTGTCGGGTAGTGAAACGAATTATACGAAAAGAAAAAATACAACCCTCTCTCAATTTATTACACATCCGCTGTACAGCCACACAGGCATCATTCTGAATCTAGCAATCAGAGTTCAAGAAAAAGCAGAAACAATTCTAGTCATCGGCATCTATATAAGAAAACACGAAAAGGACAATCTATCAGGTAATGTGAATATTTATTTTTTGTGCTTGACATCTAGCCAATAGGTTATGAAAATGATTTCTCAGCTGGCATTCATGGCTTGAATCCACACTGTAGGTTAGTTGAGTAATGGTAGTCCAGTTTTAAGGTGAGAAATGCCATGGGGATAATTATAACAGAGAAGTAATTCATTGATAACATTTTAAATTTTTAACCTTTGAATTTGTGGACTTGCTCACACGTTTAACATTGTTTTTTGAAACTTTAACATAAATAAGAATTGAAGTTATTGATGTGTTTACTTGATTACACCTGATTACACGAAATGCAAGAGAGAAAACCGGACTGATCCTGAAGGCAACGGACTAAGGACTACGACTGATGGAATATAATGAGTATTAGTGGGAAAGAAGTGGAGCTCGTGGAGGAGATGAGGAAAGCAAAGCTACAAATCCTGGCTTTAATAGAAACGAAGAAAACGTGACAAGGAGTTATGGATCCATACAGTGGAGTCCCCACATCTGAAAGAGCTAAAGGAGGTGTGGGTTGTATTGTAGCCAGCAACCAAAAGATAGCATCAAGGGATAGAACTTTGCCTCTCACAAAAGGAGAAACCATTGCCATTTTATGAGGGCCAAATGAAGATAAGCGAGCAGAGATCAAAGAGGAATTCTTCGAGCTGCTTCAACAGACAGAAAAGTAAGACCAGATATCAGGGGCTTATTGCTACAGCAGTGAGAAACACAGAACAACCTGATGACATGGAAACCCTTTGGTTTAAATTTAAGGACATCATAAAGATAGCTGCAGCAGAGGCATGTGGTGAAGTCCGACTTATGAAGAAGAGAAAGAGGACACCTTGGTGGCCAGACGAAGTTAAAGAGAAAATAAAAGTGAAGAAAAAAGGCATGGTAACAATATTTAGGAGTTAAAAACACTGCAGGAAAAGACAGAAATATAGTGAATACTTGCAATAACCCGTCAAAATTGACAGGTTTTTAATTATAGTGTTTTTTCTGTTACATGTATTACAGTCGGTATTATTACTATTCTGGTCATTTCATTGCAGATATTCGTAGTGAAAATTATATGGATATATTAAATATGAAGACATGGAGTAACCTCCTAAATGACATGTGGAGCAGTGATAATGATCTAATGGACCGTAAATTGACTAAATAACTAACATTTCTTTTATGACAACATGTCTCGTAATTGTTCGTGCATCTTATAAAATCTTGACTTTCAATAATCAAACTGTTCATGCACACCATCATGTGCGCACTTTTCTATTTTCGGGAGAGTACATATAAGAGAAACAATACAATTATTTTTTAACTTTTACCCACAGTTGCAATACTTAGTTGTGGTTGAAAGTTAATGTACTCTCTCGAAAATAGAAAAGTGCGCAAATGATGGTGTGCATGATGTGACTGACCGACGTACTTACGGTGGGAATTATGGTATTGGATGTGATACTCAGAACAGAAGCAAAGAACAAAGCTGCAAGTCTGGAAGGAAGAGCTGTAGAAGAGAATGGTCACCAGCAGCACCAAAAAAAAACCCATAGTGATATCACGAGAGGAAAGAAGGCATCAGATTAATCTGGGAGAGCAGGTTAACCACTTTAAATACGTAAGAACTGTCATAGACTGGAAGGGAAACATCAAAGAAGATTTTGCTACCCGAAGAGCAGCAGCTGGGAGACTTTTAATGCCAAAAATAGAGAATTCCTCAGCAAATGCGAGGTTGGCAAGAAGAAGAAGACAGCTGTATACTGCTCCACCTAGTCCCTGTCTTGATGTATGGATTCGGGTCATGGGCATTGACTACAACCCACAAAAGCCAGATCCAAACCTCAGAAATGAGGTATCTGAGGAAGGGGGTTGAAGTAACAAGAAGAGACATGATCCGCAACCAGACTATTATGTCAAGGCCTAAGAATACAGCCCCTGCAGACCCAAATAGAACAGTCCCAACTACGGTCGAATGGCCATGTCTGCATAATGGGAGAAGATGGGCTACCATGACAAGTATGAGAAACTAAGAGCCAGAGATCCAAACCTTGCGGACGACGCAGAGTCCACTGGGAGGACAACATTAGACAATCTCTGAAGGGCCGAGGACTAGAATGGAACCAGGCCAGGTGTCACGTAGCGTTTGAAGGATAAGAATTTATTAGAAGAAATAATATTTATGAATGTGGAAAATTTGGCTCAAGAATTCCTGTTGGGTTTTCCCACTTCTGAAGGATGACGAAGAGGGTAAATTCTCCTAACTAGACAAGGTCTGGAAAAGGTTGTAAGGAGATATTTGGTCTCTCGCTACCATAGTCCCCTTCTCAGTTATCTATTATTGTTATCCTTTAAATTATATTATATTTTACGAGCCCCCTCCCTTATAAAGGAAGATAAACATCAGACAATATTCAACATCTAATAGAAGGAATAAAGCATGGGGTACATTATATACACCCAATTGGTTTATTGCAATTAAAATGAATAGATGGTGAATGATAGTATTGTCGATGGAATTAGTGTCTGCTGTATGTACTATGTGTCTCACATCAAGTGTGTTTCATTATGGATGACAAAAATATGGCATTGATATGGTGAGTTCCCTTTTTCGAGGAACTTATCTGTTCAGCCCCTGGCTGATAGTGAAGCGTGGTTAGTTCTCCGGTCTCCTGACGTTGCCCCAGGTAGGTCTTGAATGGTTCGGATTTGCCTTCTCTGTGCTCGACTCCGTATTCTGCTCTGAGATTGGACTGTCGTGCAAGGCTCCACCATAGACTAAAGACAAATACGACGGCTTCATTAATTTTCTGGCTTTAGAAAGCAGTCTTTCCCTAAGCCGTCCGTCTGCCAGTCATCTCAGATTTTAGTCTCTAACATCATATGTCTAGAGCCTAATCTTGAATTCAAGTTTCTTCTTTCTGTCCTTTATTATATTTCTCTGCCCCAGTGGCAGTATTATAATTCTTTAGACTGATTTATCGTCAACTTAACCCGATGAATTATTATAAATGTCAGTTAAACCCACCAAATTTATCATAGAAATGTCGGCAACAGTATTCTAGTTCTGTGCCTCTAGCCTAATCGTCATGTCAATTATGATGAATTTAACAAATAATTGGACATCAGTGTTTTAGAATTGTCTGACAACATTATCACACACTTCATGTCTGGTCGCATCGTCATATAATTTATAATGAAAATATGTCACTGTCTGTCAACATTATCTTACTTACTTACTTAGTCGTTCCCCTTCTACCGTGAGGTGTAGAGGTTTGGAAGAGAGAGCGCCAGACCATTCTATCAGTTGTCTTCTTCCTGGCCTGGTTCCATTCTAGTTCTCGGTCCTTCAAAGATTGTGTAATGTTGTCCTCCCAGCGGACTCTGGGTCGTCCTGGAGGTCTGGATCCCTGGCTCTTTGTTTCCCATGCTTGTCGTGGTAGCCGATCTTCTCCCATTCTGCAGACATGGCCAAACCATCTTAGTTGGGACTGTTCTATTTGGGTCTGCAGCGGATATCGTTAATATTAATTTCCGCTGGTCTAAACGTCGGGTCAAAAAAAATCAAATAATATGGAAATTAATAGCTATATATATTCCCGTTATACATTATTATGAACATGTTGTACATATCCCGTGGGATCATAAAATACACCCGATCACATGTGGCTGGATGTGATCGTAAAACGAAAATATGAATAAAGTAAACGCAGTTATACCAATTTTGCGTCGATTTATAAGGTACTACACATTTCATCACAATACTATTTTCTAACGAGATTTTCACTTACCTACTCAGATGGACGCTAACCCGCAATTTAGACACGTGGCTTCAGTGCTTTTTAATGCGTGAATTCGCCGATATCGGGATTAGGTCTAGCGGTCTGGAGGTTTCCTGGGCAAGTGAAAAATGGCTGGATTTGCCGCACTTTTAGCGGGTCATTTCCGCTTGGACACGTGATCCGAAGCGTGCATCATGTGATCTTAGCATCATATAGACGCTCCAATCAATAACGTTAAAAGTCACGTGGAGGGTTCCGAAAGTGGCATAAACTGGTTCTATCTAAGTTTAAGCAGTCTTGTCCTAAATTAAAACAGGTTTCTAGCTACCGAGGTCAGGGGTCAACAATGACGTCGTATCTAAAAATAGTATTAGACGCTAGGAGAAAATCACTGAACGCTAGGAGAATATCCGCAAGTGTAATTTCCCATGACTTTACGGGCTTCTCGATCATGCATTGAAGATGATAAAAAATGATGTGCTCGTAAATAATAATAAAAATGACGAGAAGATTGGGCAAGTCGTCACACAAGCCCCTCCTCAAGTTTGACGTTCCTTCCAACTCCTCTGGCCCTGTCTTCCTCTTCTTTTACAGCTTCTCATTTCACCTTCATCCTCAATATTCTCTCCTATTTCTCCTCGTTTGCCTAAGGGTGTTTACTAAAATATCTGCCCCTACGTTGTTCTTCCCAGGTAAGTATTCTGGTTTTCTTCCTGGTTTTTTTGGATGCCTACGTCTGCAGCAATGCTTCCCTAGGTCCTGTAACTGGTCTACCCTATGTGTTGAGGTTACCTGGTTACAATCTGAACAAGACTTCACATATCGAGCCATGTCTTCCATGATGCCGGGCCAATAATACCGGGTGGCTATCCTTTGATTTGTGGCACCATTACCCAGGTGTTCACTCAAAGTAGCACCGTGCCCCCATTCCATAACTTTATTTCTATATATGGATGGCACCACAATCTGTCCATGACTTTTTAGCCCTCTGCCAGCTTTCCTGTGCAAGAGTCCATGTTCCATATAAAAGTCACCCTTTCTTCGAGGGTTATGCGAGTTTTTCAATTTGCCAAAGCAAGGCCCCA
Organism: Oreohelix idahoensis; assembly: GCA_024509875.1. NCBI lineage: Eukaryota > Metazoa > Mollusca > Gastropoda > Stylommatophora > Oreohelicidae > Oreohelix > Oreohelix idahoensis. The sequence continues at coordinate 55,323 of JAMPIV010003568.1, forward strand.
ATGTGCTATCAGCTGCTTGAGCCCTTTTCATCTTATTCGGATGAATTTCTAATTTAGAGTCCCTCTCTATGCATTTGGAGTCAGACCTGGTCTGGATGGCAGCCATAACCACAGGCTTTACTGGTTCTCCTAAAAAGACATATCTACGCCCTAACATCAGGGGGTAGAAAGGATCCTCTAAAACTGCAGCATTGATTTCCCCTTCCACATAGCGACAACTGACCTGAATCTTCGCTATGGGCAAATTTAAGGGTAATGCTCCCTTGAGTGGCCCCTGGATATCCACGGTTTCTGTGGTGAGTTTGTCGGGTTGCACCAGAGATGCAGAAACGACCGCGTCATAGGACAAACCTGTGTCATACATTCCGATGACTTGTTTGCCATTCACGGTCACTGTCTCCTGTATTGGTGGGTGATGGAGGCTATTCTGACTCACTGTCAGTTCCTACCTGTCAACAGCCCTCACCTGCAAACATGCAACCTGATGTGGAGGGTTTTTCCTTCTGCACTCGGCAGTATTGTGGTTGCTCATTTTGCACGTCTTACACCACTTTTCTCCCCGCCTCTGAGGCTGGAAAGCTGATCTCTGAGTAGTCTTGTAGTCTGGCTTGTCATGCTTTTTGAAGTTAGTATACGGTGGTTTCACTTGGGGGTCCATGTGTGACTCAGCTGTCTAGCTATATACGTAATCTGGTTGTTTCCGTCTGGGTGGTGGATTCTCTGATAGTGCTGCCTGATATCGTTCCGCTAACTGGACTATGGATTCTAAAGTGCTGGCCCCATTCTCTGTCAGGAATCTTCTCATGTCGGAAGTCATGGTGTCCTTCAGTTGTTCAATAACGACCATCTTCTTCAGACCTTCCCAATCATGAAAAAAATTCCCTAGGGCACCCCACTTTTCCACGTACGAATCCAGTCTAGCGGCAAATTGAGCAAAGTTCTCTCCGACTTCCCAACTAGAGTTACGGAACCTCTTCCTATATGCGTCAGCATGTAGCTCATAACGAATCAGGAGTGCCTTTTTCAGAGAGTCATAGTCATCCTGTAAACCTAGAGGAAGCTTGCTATACACTTCATAAGCAGTTCCTCTAAGCCCTTGTGACAGTTTCAGGTTCCACTTGCTCCTCTCCAACCCAAATGTGGTGGCAAACTTCTCAAATTTGTCCAAATACATATCGATCGAGTCGGCTTGTTCCGAGAAAGCTTCAAATGGAAACGTCAAGGGTCCCAAGTTTGACATGTGTGAGGATGGCAAAGGTCCTATGCTCCCCATTTGCAAGGAGGGCATATGGTTGCCTGATGATGTAGATGCTGTTGCACCGGCTACTGGTTCAACTCTTTGAGCCTGTCCCTGCATCTCTAACTGCTTCATCTTCAGTGCAGGCTCACGTTCATCTCTCTCGCTTCTTTCCCTAGAGTCTACAGCTTTTATCCTCTCATCTATTTCTGCTAACTTTATTCGCTCTTCTCTTTCAGCTTTCGCTGTTTCTCGAGCGTAATACTTATCAGTCTCGACACTGACATAATTCGCAATGTCCACCCCACTATAACCTAGATCTCTACCGGCCTCCCCTAGTGCTGCCTTAAGCTTAACTATTTCAGCCATCTTTTGCTGTTATAGTCCACACTGATTAAGCTAGTGCTACCTTCCAATAGTATTTCTAACAACAAGCAAAAACTTACTAATTATCAGACTGCTGTAGAATGAAATTACTACAGTTATGGAGACTTAAGGTCTGTAATTCAATGAAATACAAAATAATGAACTAACTTAATTAAATACAACATATATAAAGGGATTCACCGATCAATGCCTGAAATTCTAGAAAAAATGTTTTCTGTCTTTCTAGAGCTCACTGTGTGAAAATACATGTGTTAAAATGGTATACTGTAATGACTGAATGAATGATACTATCCCAGAGGTATGATAAAATACATAAGTTCAAATCCCGGACTGAGACCCCAGTGTCACGTAGCGTTTGAAGGATAAGAATTTATTTGAAGAAATAATAGATATGAATGTGGAAAATTTGGCTCAAAAATTCCTGTTGGGTTTTCCCACTTCTGAAGGGTGACGAAGAGGGTAAATTCTCCTAACTAGACAAGGTCTGGAAAAGGTTGTAAGGAGATATTTGGTCTCTCGCTACCATAGTCCCCTTCTCAGTTATCTATTATTGTTATCCTTTAAATTATATTATATTTTACGAGCCCCCCTCCCTTATAAAGGAAGATAAACATCAGACAATATTAAACACCTAATAGAAGGAACAAAGCATGGGGTACATTATATACACCCAATTGGTTTATTGCAATTAAAATGAATAGATGGTGAATGATAGTATTGTCGATGGAATTAGTGTCTGCTGTATGTACTATGTGTCTCACATCAAGTGTGTTTCATCATGGATGACAAAAATATGGCATTGATATGGTGAGTTTCCTTTTTCGAGGAACTTATCTGTTCAGCCCCTGGCTGATAGTGAAGCGTGGTTAGTTCTCCGGTCTCCTGACGTTGCCCCAGGTAGGTCTTGAATGGTTCGGATTTGCCTTCTCTGTGCTCGACTCCGTATTCTGCTCTGAGATTGGACTGTCTTGCAAGGCTCCACCATAGACTAAAGACAAATACGACGGCTTCATTAATTTTCTGGCTTTAGAAAGCAGTCTTTCCCTAAGCCGTCCGTCTGCCAGTCATCTCAGATTTTAGTCTCTAACATCATATGTATAGAGCCTAATCTTGAATTCAAGTTTCTTCTTTCTGTCCTTTATTATATTTCTCTGCCCCAGTGGCAGTATTATAATTCTTTAGACTGATTTATCGTCAACTTAACCCGATAAATTATTATAAATGTCAGTTAAACCCACCAAATTTATCATAGAAATGTCGGCAACAGTATTCTAGTTCTGTGCCTCTAGCCTAATCGTCATGTCAATTATAATGAATTTAACAAATAATTGGACATCAGTGTTTTAGAATTGTCTGACAACATTATCACACACTTCATGTCTGGTCACATCGTCATATAATTTATAATGAATATATGTCACGGTCTGTCAACATTATCGTTAATATTAATTTCCGCTCGTCTAAACGTCGGGTCAAAAATAATCAAATAATATGGAAATTAATAGCTATATATATTCCCGTTATATATTATTATGAACATGTTGTACATATCCCGTGGGATCATAAAATACACCCGATCACATGTGGCTGGATGTGATCGTAAAACAAAAATATAAATAAAGTAAACGCAGTTATACCAATTTTGCGTCGATTTATAAGGTACTACACATTTCATCACAATACTATTTTCTAACGAGATTTTCACTTACCTACTCAGATGGACGCTAACCCGCAATTTAGACACGTGGCTTCAGTGCTTTTTTATGCGTGAATTCGCCGATATCGGGATTAGGTCTAGCGGTCTCGAGGTTTCCTGGGCAAGTGAAAAATGGCTGGATTTGTCGCACTTTTAGCGGGTCATTTCCGCTTGGACACGTGATCCGAAGCGTGCATCATGTGACCTTAGCATCATATAGACGCTCCAATCAATAACGTTAAAAGTCACGTGGGGGGTTCCGAAAGTGGCATAAACTGGTTCTATCTAAGTTTAAGCAGTCTTGTCCTAAATTAAAACAGGTTTCTAGCTACCGAGGTCAGGGGTCAACAATGACGTCGTATCTAAAAATAGTATTAGACGCTAGGAGAAAATCACTGAACGCTAGGTGAATATCCGCAAGTGTAATTTCCCATGACTTTACGGGCTTCTCGATCATGCATTGAAGATGATAAAAAATGATGTGCTCGTAAATAATAATAAAAATGACGAGAAGATTGGGCAAGTCGTCACACAAGCCCCTCCTCAAGTTTGACGTTCCTTCCAACTCCTCTGGCCCTGTCTTCCTCTTCTTTTACAGCTTCTCATTTCACCTTCATCCTCAATATTCTCTCCTATTTCTCCTCGTTTGCCTAAGGGTGTTTACTAAAATATCTGCCCCTACGTTGTTCTTCCCAGGTAAGTATTCTGGTTTTCTTCCTGGTTTTCTTTGGATGCCTACGTCTGCAGCAATGCTTCCCTAGGTCCTGTAACTGGTCTACCCTATGTGTTGAGGTTACCTGGTTACAATCGGAACAAGACTTCACATATCGAGCCATGTCTTCCATGATGCCGGGCCAATAATACCGGGTGGCTATCCTTTGATTTGTGGCACCATTACCCAGGTGTTCACTCAAAGTAGCACCGTGCCCCCATTCCATAACTTTATTTCTATATATGGATGGCACCACAATCTGTCCATGACTTTTTAGCCCTCTGCCAGCTTTCCTGTGCAAGAGTCCATGTTCCATATAAAAGTCACCCTTTCTTCGAGGGTTATGCGAGTTTTTCAATTTGCCAAAGCAAGGCCCCAATGTGCTATCAGCTGCTTGAGCCCTATTTATCTTATTCGGATGAATTTCTAATTTAGAGTCCCTCTCTATGCATTTGGAGTCAGACCTGGTCTGGATGGCAGCCATAATCACAGGCTTTACTGGTTCTTCTAAAAAGACATGTCTACGCCCTAACATCAGGGGGTAGAAAGGATCCTCTAAAACTGCAGCATTGATTTCCCCTTCCACATAGCGACAACAGACCTGAATCTTCGCTATGGGCAAATTTAAGGGTAATGCTCCCTTGAGTGGCCCCTGGATATCCACGGTTTCTGTGGTGAGTTGTTCGGGGTGCACCAGAGATGCAGAAACGACCGCGTCATATGACAAACCTGTGTCATACATCCCGATGACTTGTTTGCCATTCACGGTCACTGTCTCCTGTATAGGTGGGTGATGGAGGCTATTCTGACTCACTGTCAGTTCCTTCCTATCAACAGCCCTCACCTGCAAACATGCAACCTGATGTGGAGGGTTTTTCCTTCTGCACTCGGCAGTATTGTGGTTGCTCATTTTGCACGTCTTACACCACTTTTCTCCCCGCCTCTGAGGCTGGAAAGCTGATCTCTGAGTAGTCTTGTAGTCTGGCTTGTCATGCTTTTTGAAGTTAGTATACGGTGGTTTCACTTGGGGGTCCATGTGTGACTCAGCTGTCTAGCAATATACGTAATCTGGTTGTTTCCGTCTGGGTGGTGGATTCTCTGATAGTGCTGCCTGATATCGTTCCGCTAACTGGACTATGGATTCTAAAGTGCTGGCCCCATTCTCTGTCAGGAATCTTCTCATGTCGGAAGTCATGGTGTCCTTCAGTTGTTCAATAACGACCATCTCCTTCAGACCTTCCCAATCATGAGAAAAATTCCCTAGGGCACCCCACTTTTCCACGTACGAATCCAGTCTAGCGGCAAATTGAGCAAAGTTCTCTCCGACTTCCTAACTAGAGTTACGGAACCTCTTCCTATATTCGTCAGCATGTAGCTCATAACGAATCAGGAGTGCCTTTTTCAGAGAGTCATAGTCATCCTGTAAACCTAGAGGAAGCTTGCTATACACTTCATAAGCAGTTCCTCTAAGCCCTTGTGACAGTTTCAGGTTCCACTTGCTCCTCTCCAACCCAAATGTGGTAGCAAACTTCTCAAATTTGTCCAAATACATATCGATCGAGTCGGCTTGTTCCGAGAAAGCTTCAAATGGAAACGTCAAGGGTCCCAAGTTTGACATGTGTGAGGATGGCAAAGGTCCTATGCTCCCCATTTGCAAGGAGGGCATATGGTTGCCTGATGATGTAGATGCTGTTGCACCGGCTACTGGTTCAACTCTTTGAGCCTGTCCCTGCATCTCTAACTGCTTCATCTTCAGTGCAGGCTCACGTTCATCTCTCTCGCTTCTTTCCCTAGCGTCTACAGCTTTTATCCTCTCATCTATTTCTGCTAACTTTATTCGCTCTTCTCTTTCAGCTTTCGCTGTTTCTCGAGCGTAATACTTATCAGTCTCCACACTGGCATAATTCGCAAGGTCCACCCCACTATAACCTAAATCTCTACCGGCCTCCCGTAATGCTGCCTTAAGCTTAACTATTTTAGATCAAGAAATAATATTCAAAATGGCAGACATCAGGATAATTCTGCTAGTTGAGGAGAAAATCTGCACACTAATATCTTGGGAGTGCTAAAAGTCACGTCTTGTTTAGACGGAGACAATCATCAAAAGGGTCCAGAAAGACCGTTGTTATGCATTAGCATAACACCCTACAACGTCATTCTATTCATTGACGTCTACGCATAATCGCGTTCATTAATAAAAGACTATTGTGCAAAGCACCTCATGTTGGCATCAGATAAATATGTCAGCGCGTAAATTTAACTGGTGACAAATTTAAGTGGGCCAACATGAAACATACATAATAACACCGTAACAATTCCCCTGACCGACCGGGTTTAAAAAATGAATTATATTAATTTTTTATCGTAATATTCGTTGAATATATCAACATTATTAATCTAGTTAAAATTAGGAATACTCGCGAAAAATTTCCGTTATACAGCCAGATATGTTTAGAGTTAAACAGTGTCTAAGGTCGATGTCACTATCGTAAAATGTCATACAATGAAATATAAATAATAGTAACTAACTTAAATAACAACGAGAATCGTCAACAGTCAAGAAAGTAAAGCCTAATGTAATATAGTAACTAAGAGTGTTTAAAACAAAAAAAATTTACAAACAAATACTTAATTAATTACTCGAAGTAAGAACGTAAATATGTGATGAAAGTATGTGTGGGTAATGTGAACTAAATAAACGAGGTAATTAACGTACTAAACTATCATTTTAACAAAGAAAAGGATTGATTAAAAATATAAGAGAAAACAAATGTAGAAGTAAAGAAATAGCCTAAGATATAATCAATATATAACTAACTAAGAACTTATCCTAAACTATTTCATAAACTATAATTATGGAGAAAAAACAATTATTATCCAACAATTAAAATAAGATCTAAACTATATACAAGTAATGAGACTAATCAAAAGGTTAATAATATTAATCAAAGTCACAATATTGTAACTAAAATAATTAATTTTCACTTACATGTAATCACTGAGAAATGTCTTGTAGAACAACCCTGTGAAGATATAGTTCCGTTCACAATAAATATCCCGTTATTTCCGTGAATTTGAAGAAATGTATATGATATATCAATTGCATCAACTGTTTATTCCGTTGAAGTAGATCATAAGTGTTTAAATGGCATCTTCTAAGTGTACGTAACGAATAGTCTATTAAAAGTGCGATAAGATAGTGTGGGTAGATTGCACTATATCGATTGGTAGATATATATCTGGACACAAACCATCACCATAGTCCATCACCAAGAAATGAAACACCAACAATGGGCATTGAATTAAATTGATGAAATCTTCGGCAACTCCGGACGAATTATGAAGAGATGATTGAGTCGCTAGGCAATCACGTACCAATAGTCATGAGGTACGAACAATAAATTTGATCAATGTCAAATGATAAATCGTACCATTGGACAGTACGAGGTGTAGCGAATATATTCATAGTAGAAAGTATCCTGTACCTTTGGGTATGTGAATCGTGAATCATCCCTTAGTGGAGATAACAACAGTTTCTGGATATGAAACTAACTCGGGATCACTAACTGTAGACGTCTCTGTCATACTAGTTTACGCAGTGCAAAAGGAGTGACTTGACTTGCACTGAATTAACGACAAAACGTTTATCGATAAGGAGTAGATGATTCATGAAGTACGTTTGGATATGCGATAATGTCATCGTGTGAAGTCAGTACTAACATGTACAGCTGGAAGTATGAATACCAATTGCTATACAGAAATGTCCATATGTCCATAGTTAAAAGATGTACTTCAATCCGTCTTTATTAGCCAAAGTGCAACAACACAACGTGGAAGATTGGATCCGTCAATCATGATGGATGATTATTTGATCATCAAAGATGAGTAAATTGATATGAGTATTTGTTGAGGTAAGCAGTAGTGATGTCATATTAAATCACTAATAAACTGGAACGCTGAGATCATCGGAATTATCCATCAAGTGTTCGAAATAAAAACCAGTACGTTCGTGAAGTATCCACATATACTCAATTTAGTTGAATTGCATCATCATTTTACATCTGATGTGGATGACGGGTGACGAGACAATAAGTCGGCCACTACATTCTCAAAACATGGAATTGATTGAATAGAAAATTAGTATGGCGGTAGTAGAATAGAGAATCTCGCCAGCTTTGGACTTTTATGGTTTGCTTGTCTGAGAGCAGCCACTGACTTCTGGTCGGTCTGTACGATGAATGGAGCGCACAATAAATATTTCTCTAGTTTTTGGATCGCCCAGACAACCGCCAGTAGCTCTTTGTCAATCACGGAATTTTTGTTTTGCCTCTGTGAGCTTTCTTGATATATACAACGTTGGGTACAGTACGCCATTATGATCCTGGAGGAGACTGGCGCCCAAGTCTAAGTTGCTCGCATCTGTATGAAGTATATAGGTCTTTGTAATATCTGGCAAGCGTAAAATTGGAGGCCGAGAAAACATAGCAATGATTTTATAAAAAATTGTATTACCGTCTTCAGTCCATTTTATTTTCACAGGCATGTCTTTCCGTAAGAGTGAAGACAATACAGCTGTGATGGACGACAAATTTGGGATAAAACGACTGTAGTATTGAACTAACCCTAGCAAACTTCTAACTTGCTTCTTTGTGGTAGGGATAGATAAATTTAAGATTTTAGAAACATTCTGAGGAATAGTTTGAATACGACCATTCCCAATGATATGACCCAGGAACGTAATTTTCTGGAATGCAATTTGGACCTTCGTAGGTCAAGCAGTCAATGAGTGTAGTCGTAAAGTATCTAATAGCGAGCCTAGTCCTACAAAATGTTCTTCGAATGATGAATTAAATAAACAGATATCATCAATGTACGTAATGACATCTGTCCTGTGTGACAATATGTTCCGCATCATGCGAATAAAAGTCGCTGGTGCGTTCATGAGCCCAAAAGGCATGGCGTTCCACTGGTATAAGCCATGTGGAGTCGAAAATGCAGTAAGATGTTTGGCATGATCCGTTAAAGGAATCTGCCAATATCCCTTAGTTAAATCTAATTTAGTGAAAAATCTAGCTGTAGACAGACGAGTAAGTAAATCGACAAGATGTGGATGTGGTTCACTATCAGAGACTGTCTTAGCATTTAATTTCCTATAATCTACACATAACCGAATGTTGTTATCCTTCTTGCGAACAATAACTAATGGTGAGGAATATGGAGAATTACTGTTCTCGATGATTCCTAAACCTAACATTTGTTCAAGTTCTTGAGCTATTTTACTCTGGTAATGAATTGGAACTGAATAAGACGTAGACGAATAGGTATATTATCTTTGAGGATGATGTCATGACAGATAACCGATGTTCGACCAGGCAAATCAGTCAGAACATCTGCAAAGGATTCTAACAGATTAGAAATCTGTTGATGTTGTTGTGGAGTGACAGAAGGTGAAATAGAAACATCTCGCCAAGATTCAGTAGCATTTAAAGCAGGTAAAGGTAAAGACATATGTATTTCAGGAAAAGAAGATTCTTCTTCCTGAATTACGGATAGATTAGCATAATGACAAGCTCCAACCACATTGTCATCACGATCATGAAAAAGGGCTTGTAAATGTTCAGGGCGAGTATGGAACTCCTTAAGCATATTAATGTGAAAGATTTTCTTTTGACCTTTAATATCTAGAATATAGTCAACATCAGAAATTCTATCCACTACCTTTAATGGACCATTCCACGCAACGAGAAGCTTATTCTCTTTCCGTGGAAGCAACACGAAAGCTTCATCACCTGGAAACAGTTGACGTAGACGTCTATTTCTATTTTGAAAAAGAAGTGATTTCCATTTGGCAGCCTCTGAAGAAGCTGTCGCCAACTGACAAGAATCAACAATTTGTTTACGTAGGTTGATGACATACTCATAAAATGACTGGGTATCCTGAGTCATCTCAGAGTCAACAATTAGATCTTTTATCAGACCCATTGGACCTTTTGGTGGAGCACCAAAAACGAGCTCAAAGGGAGAGAAGCCGGTTTGTTCATGCGGTACTTCTCGATATGCGAATAGCAGAGCTAGTAGGATACGGTCCCAATCTTGAGGATACTTAACCGTAACCATATGTAAAAGTTGTTTGAGTGTTCTGTTGAGCCTCTCCATGGAACCATTGCTCATGGGGTGATATATGCTACTTAGACTTCTATCTATATTAAGAGTCTTCATGATAGATGTCATGGTGTCAGAGACAAATTGAGACCCATGGTCAGAAAGTATTTTACGTGGAAAACCCAATCTTGAAAAAATAAGTAGAAGTGCATCCGCTAAATCAGCAGTAGAGGTATTCTTAAGAGGGATGGCTTCAGGCCATCGGGTGCTTAAATCAATGCATGTGAGGACGAATCTGTGACCTCTGGCAGATGGTAAAAGAGGACCACTAATATCGATGGCCATCTTGTCAAAAAGACGAACTGAAATGTCACATGCCTGGATTGGAGCAGTATGAAACGCTCCTCTAGACTTAACCTCCTGGCAGGTGACGCATGAACGTACATATAATGATACGTCACGGGAAATACCTGGCCAAAAGAAGGACGATAACACTCGAGAACGTGTACGAGTATATCCCATATGACCCGCACAGTGGGAATTATGTGCATGTTGTAAGATATAAGGCCTCAATGAAAGAGGTACCATGACCTGTTGTTTTATATGAGATTGATCCATATAATTTCTAAGTAAAATGTCGTTCTTTATTGTAAACCAATGTTTACCACCTGTATTGAAAGTAACATTATTATAATTATTCACTAAAGCAAAAACATTTTTAATGAATTATCTTCTCTTTGCTTTGTTGCAAATGATGCTCTATTTATTATAGATTGGACCTCAGTGTCATTCTGGAGAACTGTGTCAAGCTCTGGACTATTATCATTTTCCAAGGTTTGACCCTGAGCTCGTGTTGTTACGGCATTGGATATGAACACATTTTTCTTTCCCAATCAATAATTTCCTCTGGTGTGCAGTCCTTACTCCCATGGATACGACCAACTGTAAGATCAGCAACTGGATTATGCAACAGACATACCTAAATGTTACGGTATATGATATTAACGCCGTCTGCTAAAGGTTATCAGACGTGCAATTGTAAAGGTTAAGGCATTTAATATATTACGATAGATGTTTCAATTATTGAACGCTCCATACACGATCGATTATGACGTGTATAGCGTTGTTTGGGTCACAGTCGGTAACTAAGAAACGCTACCCTTTGTTACTTGACCGCCAAGCTGAATAGCTGCGTTTTTCTAACCTTCCAATTCAATGGCATGATATAGCCATTTATATGTGCATTTCTGATGGACCAGGGTCAGTCCTAGAACTCTATATGAGAGGAAAATTTATGGAGGTTAGTATTTAACTAGAATTCTCAGAAGGAGAAGAATAATCGTCAAATTCATATGAAATATTCAGACTCGCAGTCTCACTGTCGGCAGGTAGCCATGTCTAGCTGCGCGTGCATATAGCTGTGATGTTCTGACGACAATACTGCATTGTATCCTTAAACGGACATTGACACGTAAACCAGCAGTCTACGTTATTGATTAATTTATGCATGACTTATAAGGACTTATGTTCTGTTCCTATTTGAAATGATCATCCTGTGCGTACATGTGATTAAATATTACGGACTCAATCTGAAGGAATTAATTACTTCATTAATGTTGCTGAGTTCAAGTTACATGAACTACTTCTTCATACCATGCTACTGAGTTGTATGAACACCTTCACCCTAATTCGCGTAATACTAAACAAAGCACGATTAACAAGAGATCACTAAAGTAACCATACTCAGTGCATGATCTTCAACCGGCAAATAACTCAGCAACAAAAGTGGCGGCCGAATGCGGGGAACGACAGAAAAAAAAGAAACAAACTTCTGTTCCTTACGCACATGTTAACCACAAATATTTACGATCAATTTTCGATCACATGATCCAGTCGAAGATGACGCAGTACTCATTATAATGCCTAACAACGTGACGTCACCGAAAGTCGTGTAGGTGATCTGTCGGAGAAACCAAGCCGTTTCTAAGTCTAACCAGGGGAAACATGAGCCATTTGAAGCAAACACATGATATGGACTACAGGAGCAGACAGTCAGGGGCTTTAGCCTAGCTGTTGACGACCTCTAGCACTGATATAAGCAACGGAAAAGATAAGTCTAGGTGTTTAACTGTTGTTATTGCAAACAGTGCTAACTGAGTCCATGCCCTCTGCCTACATCGGCATGTTTTTACCTATGTTTAATGTACTTTTTGTTGTCTTAATGTGTTGTTAATTCGTGGGAGGTAGGGAGGATGAACCGAAATTAGATTCTGTGGCTCTCACGATGCCTGAATTGATTTCGGTCGTTTCTTAGGGCAGTTAAACGATTGCACTTTTGGAAGCCCCATTGAGGTTTGCCATTGGACTATCTGTCCAAATCTGCTGTCGTTTGACGATTTGTGTTAGCTGTACCGTTCCGTAGATAACTGGTGTATTTTATTCGTACTCAGTTAACAATTTTATTCAGTTTTGTATCATGTTCGTTAACTATTTCGTCCAGACTACTCTCACTATAATTTATTTTATGATTGTTAAATGTTCGTCCGTTATGAGTCCTGTGATGTCATCATTTTTTGCAGTCATTTTTTTTGTGTACTTTGAATATTAAGTTGACCTCGGGTCAGACCTTGACCCTTCATTTGGCTTGTGACACTTCCGCTTGTTTTATTTAGTTCATAAATTCATTTTTAATTGTGAAAATGTCTTGTTTGCGTCTTAACATTGTTTGTACCCTTTAGTTGCATCATTGTTTTGTTTGTCCTCATGATATATATTAAATACTACATTAATAATATGATATTATATGCAATAATACACTTGTAATTTAATTTAATTAATTTTTTCTGATATTTAAGGTTAATATGGGACATTGCATAATTATGCAGTGATAGTCCAAGAAAGTAGCACTACAATTTATAAGAGATGCCTAGGGCATAATAATATAATATATATATTGACCAAATAAAATAATCTTATAGTCTACCTTTGAGGTAATAGACCCATTGTATATTATTTAATATACTTTTCTGGTACTAAGAGAGTGACTTAGTACATTGAACAATATAATTACTAGGAATCATACCCAACATTATTGGATATTAAGATTAATTGTGTGATGTAATTACATTATAGTTAACAGATATCATAACTATTTATGATATAGTTAGTATTTAGATACAATATTGTTACAAAATATTGACATAAGAGTTCAGTACTATTGTGATTATTTATATTGAATATTTCTAAGTTGAGTAAGTATAATAATTACTCTGAAGCTACTATTGACTATTTTAATCAGTAATTATCAATAATTACTTACAGATAAAAGTCAAAATGCTTACTATAGACCATTTCGTTAAAATTGGTAGGGAATATGGTTATAAATCTCAAGAACTTCGTCAGTTTGCTGAGGCAGAACTGGAAAAACATGAAAGAAAAGAAGCAGAGAAAAAGGCTGCATTAAAGAAAGAGGAAGAGGAACAAAAGGCTGCATTAAAGAAAGAGGAAGAGGAACAAAAGGCTGCATTAAAGAAAGAGGAAGCAGAACGTGAGATGAAGCAAATTGCCAAGGAAAATAGATTAAGAGAAATTGCTCAACAGGAAGAAGAGAATAAATTGAAACGAGAGGAAATTATTTTACAACAAGAAATGGAATTGGCGCGTATTAAATTGGAGACAGCAAGATTACAAGCACAAAGTGCTGATGCAAACCAGAATAATAACGCACAAAATGGATCATCATCCAGCCAAACTAAACATTTCTACAACTTTAAATTACCCACTCTCAACTTAAACGTGGACGACCTTTCATCGTTCCTGTCACGTTTTGAACAGACTTGCAAAACAAATCATTTGCCTGAAGAGTCATGGGTACTCAAGTTAAATGAATTCTTGGTTGGAGAACCATTGACGGCTTCTCAAAATGCTGACCCATCAATAGCAAATAACTACGGTGCTATTAAGTCCTTGCTTTTACGAAGGTTTCACCTGGACGAGGAACACTGTAGGTTGAAATTTAAGGGAATTTTACCTGAATCTCCAAAAGATTTTGCAGGATTCATTGCGAACATACGCAATACATTTAATAGATGGGTTGAACTGGCAGAAGTCAACAAATCATACGACAAATTAGTTGATTTACTACTACGGGATAAGGTATTATCTTCGGTTAGCCAGCCATTTTTTGCATATTTGCAGGAGCGTAAACCAGGTACTATGGACGAGTTAGAAAAAATTTCTTTAAACTACTGTTCGGCACATCCGAATGCAACCATTTCTAACTCCTCATTAAGAGAACCTCTACCTGTGGCGTCTAATATGGCCTACAATCATAATAACAAACAAAGACATCACAGTGTAGACAGAAGCAGGTTCCAAAGAAATCACAATGTTAACTTTCAGAAGGGACATAATAATGATTTCAACAATAAAAATGAGTTCAACAGAGGTAGATCACGAGATAGAAATTATTCACCTCAAACAAACTACCACAATGGTCAACATAACACTAATTATAATCGATCACATACTCCCAATAATAATAATAACTGGAATGGTAATAATCATGGCTCGAGACATCGAGATAATAGTTACTATAGAGGACGACGAGATAATTCTAACAATTATACTCGGAATCGATCTCATTCTCGGGGATCATCTCATTACAACCATAATACAGGGGCGGCAGTTACAAATAATACTACCCCTATAGCTCAGGTCCCACTTGACAATAATACAACACAGTCTTCTGCTGCATGTTTTGCTATTAATTATAATGTGGCAAATAGTTGCCAACAATGCAATCTTATTTTTCAGAAGGCGAAAGAAACAGTGCTTAACTGCGGACATATTACACCAGAGGTAGGTCTTGCAGTCAACGATGGAACAGGCCTACTAATTTTTAACAGGGGATTAGTTAATGGATCCGTCGTCTCAGTGCTGAGGGATTCAGGATCCACAACGATTGGTGTACGACAGTCGCTGGTACATCCTAGCTGTGCAACGGGGGAATATGTCCGTTGCATGAGTTTTGGTGGAACAATAGAGTTTTACCCCACAGCTATTATTCATGTTAACACACCTTTTTTCACAGGGAACGTAAAAGTATGTATGCTAAAAAAGCCTATAGCTGATCTGATGGTTGGTCGTATACACGGCAGTAAAGATTGTACTCCAGATGAGATTATAGAATGGGAGAAACATAACCTATGCACTGGAAACGCCGTGACGACTAGAGCGCAGACTCAACTCATGGAGAAAGTTGATGATAATAAAATGGATGCAGACAACCAAGAGGAATTTGTAGTCAATTCACCTATTGACAGGGAAACATTTGCAACCAAACAAAAAGAGGATAAATCTTTAAAAAAATTTTTTAAGCTGGTTGATAAAGTTGACAATCTATCCTCAGGTAATAATAACAAACATTGTTTTGTTATTAAAAATGACATATTGATTAGATGTTTTAATGACAAATCACAAATGAAACAACAAGTTATGGTCCCGTATACTTTTAGACGGTACATTCTTCAACATGCACATGACTCACATTGTGCTGGACATATGGGATATACTCGAACACGATCTCGAGTACTGTCTTCATTCTTTTGGCCAGGAGTGTCAAGAGATATTTCGCAGTATGTACGTTCCTGTACTACATGCCAAGAAGTGAAAGCACGTGGAGCTTTTCACACGGCGCCTATTCAGGCTTGCGATATCTCAGTAAGACCGTTTGACAAGATGGCAATAGATATTATTGGTCCATTGCTACCATCGGCCAGAGGACATAGATTCGTCCTTACGTGCATTGATTTGTGCACACGATGGCCAGAAGCTATCCCATTAAAGACCACCACTACCACAGATGTAGCTGATGCACTACATCTCATCTTTTCTAGAATAGGGTTTCCTAGAAAACTTTTATCAGACCATGGGTCACAGTTTATATCTGACACCATGAAGGAAGTCATGAAAACTTGGAACATTGATAGGAATTTAAGTAGTATTTATCATCCTATGAGTAATGGTGCGGTTGAAAGACTTAACCGTACACTTAAACAACTACTACATAAGGTTACTGCTAAGCACCCTCATGACTGGGACAGAGCACTCCCAGCTGTTCTATTTGCTTATCGGGAGGTACCGCATGAACAAACTGGCTTCTCTCCCTTTGAATTAGTTTTTGGTGCTCCCCCAAGAGGTCCTATGGGACTAATAAAAGACTTATTAATTGACGCGGAGATGACTCAGGACACTCAGTCATCTTACGAGTACGTGATTAATCTTCGGAAGAACATTATTGAGTCTTGCCAGTTGGCAACAGCTTCTTCTGAGGCTGCAAAAGCTAAGGCTCGATCTCTACAAAATAGGTCTCGACGATTACGCCAATTATTCCCAGGCGACGAGGCTTATGTGTTACTTCCTCACAATAACAATAAATTATTGATATCTTGGAATGGTCCTTACAAAGTCATTGATAAAATTTCCGACGTTGATTACGTCTTAGATATCAAGGGACACAAAAAGATATTTCATATTAACATGCTCAAGCAATTTCATACACGTCCTGAACACTTACAGTCAATTTTTCATGAACTAGATGACAACACAGTATCTACTTGTTATTATTCTAACTTATCTGTCATCCAGGAAGAAGAATCTTCTTTTCCTGAGGTACAGTTACCGTTACCGGTACCAGTAGTTCAACCTACTGAATCTTGGCGGGATGTAACCATCTCTTCAACGGTTACACCGCAACAGCGTCTACAGATTGCTAATCTATTACAATCTTATCCAGATGTGTTGACCGACGTCCCGGGTCGCACATCGGCTATCAGTCATGACATTACTCTCAATGATGATACACCTATTCGTGTACATCCCTATTCTGTTCCTTTACATTTCCTTGCTAAAACTACTAAGGAACTTGAACAGATGTTGTCTCTGGGAATCATTGAGACTAGTAATTCGCCATTCTCTTCTCCATTAGTGATTGTCCGGAAGAAGGACAATAACATCAGACTATGTGTTGATTATAGAAAATTAAATGCTAAGACTATAGTTGACAGCGAACCACATCCACTTATCGACGACTTACTGCCACGTCTATCCAACGCAACTATATTTAGTAAGATAGACTTAACTAAAGGTTATTGGCAGATACCACTGACCGAAAAGGCTAAGTACTACACCGCATTTTCCACTCCACAAGGTCTATACCAGTGGAATGTGATGCCTTTTGGGCTTGTTAATGCGCCAGCTACCTTCATTCGCCTGATGCGACAAATTTTATCAGGTAGACCAGACGTTATTACATATATTGACGACATATGCTTGTTTAGTTCGTCGTTTGAGGAACATGTTTCGGGACTTAGATATGTTTTCGACACTCTAAGGAATTATCATCTAACTGCTAAACCTACAAAGGTGCAAATCGCGTGTAATGAGATAACCTTTTTGGGACATATCATTGGATCGGGATATATCCGAACGTTACCTAGTACAGTCTCCAAAATTCTAAACATAGCAGTTCCTCAGACGAAGAAACAGGTCAGGAGTTTGTTAGGACTTGTTCAATATTACAGTAGATTCATACCAAACTTGTCATCCATCACGGCTGTATTGTCTTCATTGTTAAAAAAAGACATGCCGGTGAAGGTGACATGGACTGGTACATGCAATGAAACTTTCAACAAAATTATAAATTTGTTCTCGCATGAACCAATTTTAAGACTTCCCGATGCTTCCAAAAGATTTTTCTTACGAACAGATGCTAGTAACTACGGCATTGGTGCATGCCTGCTCCAGAACCATGATGGCATTCTACATCCTACCTTATATATTTCAAGAAAGCTAAAGCCGGCAGAAACAAAGTATTCCACAGTGGACAAGGAACTTTTATCTGTGATATGGGCAATAACTAAACTTGAAAAGTTCTTGCTTGGTGCTCCCTTCACCATACAGACGGACCAACGTGCTGTAGCATCTTTGCGTCGATCTAACCATAAAAGCCAAAAACTCGCCAGATATGCAATCATCCTACAGCCATTTGAATTCTCCATTGAACATATTCCTGGCACTGAAAACATTGTGGCGGATGCGTTGTCACGTAATCCTATTGACGACGAATAATCAACATTAACATTCCTAAAACATATCAACTATAAGGGAACTAACCTTGCCTTCAATTTAAACTTTATAAACACTATATGCATCACAGAATTGAACTAAAAGACAATCAAGGTATACATATTGACATTGAAACTTCGTCTAACGTCCATACACGATATATGAATATTCGTTGAACAATCATGGAACAATATCTGACGACAAGTCGAACTTATTATCCTATGTGCACTTAATTCTTGGATGCTGGGATAAATGACATTTCTTTCCAACGTAAACGTTTGAACATTTTTGCCTAAAAGAATTCATCAGGATCAAGACTACGGATGGATCATCATATCCTATACTAATTAATTAGTTAACTTAACTTCTTAATTGAATTATTATCAATAAAATGAAATGTGAGAAAAAAATGAAATGAAAGAACAAAAAAAGAGAACGAAATATAAAAAGAAGAAATTATGAAAAGAGAAAATAAATCTCACACAAGTATTAGATTAATATTTTTTTTTAATGTACCTATACATTATTTAGTTAGTTAAATTAGATAGTTATTATTCACTAACACTTAACACACACAATTAAGTTAAACTTATATTCGAATTTCTTTCTATTTCTTCTCACTTATTTTGTCTTTTCTTCTCTCATAACATCGCGTTACATTAGAACCTTAATAATTTAACTCTTAGTTTAATTAATTAATTTAATTTTAATTAGTCAAATTAATTCCTATATGACATACTAATACGACAGACCTTACTTTAATTTAATTCTATCATTCACTATTAACATTGGACATTTTATTTAGTTGATATAATAATATGTATAATTGATATATAATGTGATTAATGTTAGATGACTATGACAAATAGTTAGTTGACACGACCGCAACACGGTTCTACTCAGAAAATCGTCGGCCATATGTCACAATTGTGTTAAATTTTTTTTGAAAAATTGTTAAGTCGGATAGATCTTGAAAAAAAATCTATCGATTTTTTTTTTCCCCGGTGTACAGGGAATTGTTACGGTATATGATATTAACGCCGTCTGCTAAAGGTTATCAGACGTGCAATTGTAAAGGTTAAGGCATTTAATATATTGCGATAGATGTTTCAATTATTGAACGCTCCATACACGATCGATTATGACGTGTATAGCGTTGTTTGGGTCACAGTCGGTAACTAAGAAACGCTACCCTTTGTTACTTGACCGCCAAGCTGAATAGCTGCGTTTTTCTAACCTTCCAATTCAATGGCATGATATAGCCATTTATATGTGCATTTCTGATGGACCAGGGTCAGTCCTAGAACTCTATATGAGAGGAAATTATATGGAGGTTAGTATTTAACTAGAATTCTCAGAAGGAGAAGAATAATCGTCAAATTCATATGAAATATTCAGACTCGCAGTCTCACTGTCGGCGGGTAGCCATGTCTAGCTGCGCGTGCATATAGCTGTGATGTTCTGACGACAATACTGCATTGTATCCTTAAACGGACATTGACACGTAAACCAGCAGTCTACGTTATTGATTAATTTATGCATGACTTATAAGGACTTATGTTCTGTTCCTATTTGAAATGATCATCCTGTGCGTACATGTGATTAAATATTACGGACTCAATCTGAAGGAATTAATTACTTCATTAATGTTGCTGAGTTCAAGTTACATGAACTACTTCTTCATACCATGCTACTGAGTTGTATGAACACCTTCACCCTAATTCGCGTAATACTAAACAAAGCACGATTAACAAGAGATCACTAAAGTAACCATACTCAGTGCATGATCTTCAACCGGCAAATAACTCAGCAACACTAAACTTTACCTGAAAAGAAAGGTGTATGTACATCGACAATGGTGGTGGGATAGTACTCAATAGTACCACCAAAAGTAATACACTTAACACTTTTATTAATTGAATAACTAGGATGTACAAGAGATTGTCTAATGCCAATGGTCGTAGAACCTAAATCCCTTAAAACTGAAACCATATTACTATTGACCAATCCTCTGTTGAAGATCAAAGTCCCTGTACCATCATTAGCGGAGAGACTAAGTGCTGGGAGAGGATGTCCGCACGTCAACACTGTAGTGCTGTCCTTCTGAAAAATAGTTAGGCATTCTGGGCAACTATTTGCCACGTCGAAATCAAATGAACAACATGCAGAAGAATGTACCTGATTATTAGAATCGTGATTACTAAAGGGTACACTGCTAGTCAGTGCCGCCCCTGCATTATGTTCGAACATCTGTGGTCCACGGGAATGAGATCGCTGTCTTTGGCGATCAGCAGAATTATTCTGATGTCTGCCATTTTGAATATTATTTCTTGATCTAAAATATTGATTGTTATTATTGTTATGAGGAATGAAGTTATTTGGTTTCTTCCAGTTTGAACCATGTTGAAATTTGCCATTATTCCTATATTGAGGTGACTGGTTTCTGAAATGTTGTCTACCTCTACTGAAATTATCATTCTTGTTAAAATTATGATTTCTATTGTAATTATAGTCATTATTTCTCTTATGCATGAAATTTATGTCTAAACTTTGAGATCTTGGTCTATGGTTATCATTCCATGTTGCAACTGAAGCAACTGGTAGAGCTTCTCTTAATTGAGTATTTGCAATACATGATCCAGGATGTGCAGCGCAGAATTGGACTGCTATTTCCTCTAGAGCAGTTAAATTTGGTGGTATACGTTCCTTTAAAAACGACCAAAATGGTTTGCTGACTGAGGATAAAACTTTATCCCTCAGCATTAAATCTACAAGCTTATCAGAAAGTTCAATCCATCTATCAAACGTAATCCTTATTGCAGCAATGAAATCAGAGAATCCTTGCTTGAATCTGGTACATTTGTTCTAAATTTATCTCTATACCCTTGTTCATTAAGTTGAAAACGTTTCAACAGTAATACTCTAACAGCATCATAATTTTTTCTATCTGCCTCACCCATAGTATCTACGGCAGCCATTGGCTCACCAACCAAAAATTCCCTCAGTTTAGTAACCCACAATGATTTATCAAGTTTATTTACTTCACATACATCTTGGAATCTAGAAAGGTAACATGTTATGTCATCTATATTTTGATTAAATACCGGTAATTTGAATTTATCATTACCTCTAGTATGTCCTGATGAAGAGGAAATATGTGAATCAACATTATTGCTATTATTTGCTAGTTGAGCTTTTAATCTCAATTCTTCCAACCGCAGAAGCGTTAACCTTTCTTCTTGTTGCATTTTTTCTATTCTTCAATACGTTTTATTTCATCTTTAGCTTCTTGTGCAGCCTTCTTCTTCTCTTCTTCAGCTAGTTCATGTTTCAATTCAGCTTTCTTCTTCTCTTCCTTAGCTTCACGTTCTGCTTCCTCTTGTTTGGGTTTAGTCAGTTCAGCCACGGCAAATTCTCGAACTGCCTCACCTTTCAAGGAAAATTCTTTCTCTATCTTTATAAAAGTTTCTAAAGTCGCAATATTAACTAACTAAGGTACTCCCTTAGTCGACCAGATAACTGGTAAATTGCTTTACAACTTATTTGTACGCCTAAAAAATATTTGTTTACTAATATTTTATAATACGATGCCTTACTCAGGCTAAACAACTATTGGCTAATGGCCTACTAGTGCATATTGCAATGCAATGCAACGATTGCAATCATAAATATTTTTCCTAAAATATTTATGTAATTAATATTAACATCTAACTCCGCCTATGCCGGTCCCAAGCCCGGATGAAAAAGGAGGAGGGCGGCCTGCATGGAGGCCGTAAGGAGGCAGCCCCTCCACCATGCAAAGGCACAACAGGCCAATCACCTGTTTGTCTTAAACTATGATTACAAGCAATATAAGAGAGAAAACCGGACTGATTCTAAAGGCGACGAACTGGAACGGACTACGGACTACGACTTATGGAACATGGAACACAAGAAGTATAAATGGGAAAGAAGAGGAGCTGATGGAAGAGATGAGGAAAGCAAAACTAGAAATCCTGGCTATTACCGAAACAAAGAAAAAGGGACAAGGAGTCATGGATCTCGATGGCAACACTCTGCTATACAGTGGTGTACCCACATCTGAAAGAGCTAAAGGGGGTGTGGGTTGCATTGTGGCCAAAAACCAGAAAGATAGTATCAAGGGATGGAACTTTGTCTCGGAGCGCATTATGGTTGTAAAACTAAAAGAAGGAGAAACCATAGTCAACCTGGTCATAGTGTATGGGCCAAATGAGGATGAGAGAGCAGAGGTCAAGGAAGAATTCTTCGAGCTGCTTCAAAGGACAGTGGATGACTGCCTAGATGAAATTATCATGCTCGGAGATTTCAATGCCAGAGTTGGAAATGACCATGCTAGATGGGGTGGAGTTATCGGAAGATATGGAGAAGATACTCTCAATGACAATGGAAAGCGACTCCTCAGATTCTGCAGTGAGCAGAATCTGATCATTACCAACACAAAGTTCCCCCATAAGCGCATACATGCATACACTAGGTGTGAACCAACAAAGAATGAGAAGTCAGTGATCGACTATGCCATTGTTAGGAGGAGCTCATTCAAATATGTCCGGGATGCTAGAGTCTGGAGGGGGCCAGAGATTGGAAGTGATCACTACCTGCTTACAATCAAAAGAACAACTGAAAGAGTTGCTCAGCCTAGGAACTGCCCAACATCACGCAAGAAACTAAGTAAACAAACAGGAGAAATGAGCATTAAGACCTACAAGCTGAGAGAGCCAGAAATTAAGACCAGATATCAGGGGCTTATTGCTACAGCGGTGAGAAACACAGAAGAACAACCTGATGACTTGGAAACCCTGTGGCTTAAATTCAAGGACATCATAAAGACAGCTGCTGCAGAAGCATGTGGTGAAGTCCGACTTGGGAACAAGAGAAAGAGGACACCTTGGTGGACAGAGGAAGTCAAAGAGAAAATAAGATTAAAGAAAATGGCATGGAAACAATATTTAGGAGCTAAAAACACAGCAGGACAAATAGAGAAATATAGAGAATATGTGATACTCAGAACAGAAGCAAAGAACAAGGTGCTAGCAGCAAAACAGAAGTCCTGGGAAGAATTTGGAGAAAAGCTAGAAAAGGATGCGCAAGAAAACCAGAAATTGTTCTATAAGACCCTAAAGAACATGAGGAAGGAAAAACAATGCCCTCTTAAATTTATAAAGGACAAGCAAGGCAAATTGCTTACTGCCCCGAAGGAAGTAATGGAAAGATGGAAAGAATATTTCTCAGAACTCCTTGATGGTGAGCAAGGTAGAGCATCAGAAATGATAACCACTAGCACAGAAGAGGATACAAATGGTGATGAAGATGACATAAAGATGGAAGAACTGAAGGCAGCACTGGAGAAAATCAAGATGGGCAAAGCAGCAGGGCATGATGGTATAACACCAGAAATGGTTAAGTACATGGGAGCATCAGGCGACCTATTACTCCTAAGGGTCCTACAGGCAGCATGGTGCAACAAGGCCATACCAAAGGATTGGGAGATTGCCATCATAACACCGATTTTCAAAAAGGGTGACAATCGACAATGTGGAAACCACAGAGGCATATCCCTTCTCAGTGTCCCTGGTAAAATCTACTCTAGAATCCTAGAGCAGAGACTCCGATGCCTAGCTGAGCCACAATTGGATGAAGCCCAGTGCGGATTCCGAGCAAACCGAAGTACTCAAGACCTAATCTTCACACTCAGGCAGCTGAGTGAAAAGGCCCTTGAGTACAAGAGTGAGATCCATCTTTGTTTCATAGATCTGGAAAAGGCGTTTGACAGGGTCCCCTGGAGCAAACTTTGGGACTGTTTGGCAAGGAAGAACATTCCAGCACCTCTGATTCATGCTATACAGAGCTTCTACAAGTCTTGCAGAAATTATGTGAGGACAGCAAACTATAAGTCAGAAGAGTTCAGGACCACCACTGGTGTAAGACAAGGCGATATCCTGTCACCTTATCTTTTCATACTCCTCATGGACGATGTCATCAAGGCATGTAAGGAGAGAACAAGAAAGTATTCAGTGGGGTACTGGAAGATGAGACAGGTCTGTATTTCAGAGCTAGCATTTGCTGATGATGTTGTCCTGATTGCTAAATCAGAGACACATCTCCAATCCAACCTGCAAGTCTGGAAGGAAGAGCTGGAGAAGAGAGGGATGGTCATAAGCAGCTCTAAAACAAAATCCATGGTGATATCACGAGAAGAAAGAAAACATCAGATTAAGTTGGGAGAACAGGTCCTGGAGCAGGTCGACCACTTTAAATATCTCGGAGCTATTATAGACCGAAAGGGGGCATCAAAGAAGAGTTGGCCACTCGAAAAGCAGCGGCTGGGAGACTTTATCAGGCCATAAATCGAGGATTCCTCAGCAAGAAAGAGGTTGGTAAGAAAACGAAGATGGCTGTATACCGCTCCACCTATGTCCCAGTCTTGACATATGGATGCGAGTCATGGGCAATGACTACAACCCACAAAAGCCAGATTCAAACCTCAGAAATGAGGTATCTGAGGAAGGTGGTTGAAGTAACAAGAAGAGACATGGTCCGCAACCAGACGATACGTCAAGGCCTAAAATCCCACCCGCTGCAGACCCAAATAGAACAGTCCCAACTAAGATGGTTTGGCCATGTCTGCAGAATGGGAGAAGATCGGCTACCACGACAAGCATGGGAAACAAAGAGCCAGGGATCCAGACCTCCAGGACGACCCAGAGTCCGCTGGGAGGACAATATTAGACAATCTTTGAAGGACCGAGGACTAGAATGGAACCAGGCCAGGAAAAAGACAGCCGATAGGATAGTCTGGCGCTCTCTCTTCCAAACCTCTACACCTCACGGTAGAAGAGGAACGACTAAGTAAGTAAGTAAGTAAGTAATATTAACATCTTATTATGAATGGTTAGTACATAAAATAGAACAGAATTAGTTTAACAAAAGAATGTTACAAACAATATCACACCACAAGATCGAGTTACAAACAGCGAAACGTTTTCTAAGAACTGAATAAAATTCTACAAAATGACAGATATGGCGAATACCGAAACTAGGTCAAAGCACAACATATCTAAAAAAATTAGACTAGACATGGACTCATTGACGAACAGATGACATGAAATCGAACGATACCTAGGTTAGACTTACAAATTCACGAACAAAATGACAAAAATAAGTAAAATGAAACCAAGTACAATGAAAATACAATGTGTAGATACAAAACTTTACAACTAGACAGCTAATATTGAATAAATTCTGGAGCAAACAGAGTATGCCACGAAGATTCTCAATGGATCTTTCGGTAACAGAAAATATTCAAACGGACCCTACAGAACGATTTCGAATTTCTGTGGTCATCCGAAGAGACATTAAAGAAGCTCGAAATTCCCGCCTACTGCCCACGAATATGAACAATACATATACATATTAAAATATAAAGCATATAGAAATAAGTGGACAGACGTGCCTGGAAAACAACTTGGCCTAAAATTTTGTAGGACCAAAGAATGGTACTTAAATTTCAGCCGAAAAAAATCCTCGTAGGCACTCGCATACGCCATAGGGCACCGTCAGGAACCAGACAAGTGATTTGAAGCAGGCTGCAGGTATTATGTGAGCAGTTTCTTGATCAATAAGGCTATTGACGACTTGAGTTATACTTGATTTTTGATAGAAGATTTTCAAACTGTCGTACATCTTGCTGGAAATTGTCAGGCATTGTCATGGCTTCCGGCGCGCATGCGCAGTGTATTGAAATTGGGGTAACATTTTTTCCAAGCATCGGAACAATTCGTACAGTTCGTATACATGACCGAAATTCTTTCCTTTCATAGTTTCTTTAAAAACAAAATTCCTTCAGGTCTGCATCGTTCCCTATCATACGGCTACCAAGTTGTTGAGGGGGGGGGGTGTTGGGTTTGGCTTTGGTCATGTTGTTGAGGGGGGAGGGGGTTTGGCTTTGGTCTTTGCTTGCGTTTTTTTAGTATAATATAATAGTTTAGCAATGGTGCTGATTGTTCGTATTTTGCGAATGTGGGTGTCCTAATAATAATCTTTAACTTGAAGGACTTGACAATGCTCCTGTTGGCTGAGTCTACGAACATTCATATTTATTTACAGAAGACATCGATACATGCATAGTAGAAATACAAGTAATACATCCGTGCAGTCACCTAGATTCAAATACGTATCGTCAAACATCTTCGACCTATATACTAGCGATGCCGACTGGCGGAACAACGAGGTAGCGATAATCGGACATCAGCGGACAGCAAATATTGATAGGGTTTTGGTGCCTTGCCTTCAGGGAAGTACCTAGGTTTTAGTTTTATATTTATTTAAGTTCTTATGTGTCCTATCTAGCCTTTACTTTCTTTCCTTTCCTAACGAAGGCCTTGTGGCCGTAACGTAGACTATTTTCATTGTCTTTTGTCCTCGTAAGA
This sequence comes from Oreohelix idahoensis, assembly GCA_024509875.1. Classification (NCBI taxonomy): domain Eukaryota; kingdom Metazoa; phylum Mollusca; class Gastropoda; order Stylommatophora; family Oreohelicidae; genus Oreohelix; species Oreohelix idahoensis. The sequence continues at coordinate 82,031 of JAMPIV010003568.1, forward strand.
CGAATCACCTTTTTTCGATTTTTTTCAAACCCATCCATCCGATATAATTAAATATAATTAATGTACTCCCTGCATTCCTTTCCCAAAGGAATAAATTATTCAACAAAATAAGATGCTCAATCCTAGCATCAGTAATTTAAAAGGCGACGACCCTTGGTTAAAATAGTTGAGGAGAAAATCTGCACACTAATATCTTGGGAGTACTAAAAGTCACGTCTTGCTTAGACGGAGACAATCATCAAAAGGGTCCAGAAAGACCGTTGTTATGCATTAGCATAACACCCTACAACGTCATCCTATTCATTGACGTCTACGCATAATCGCGTTCATTAATAAAAGACTATTGTGCAAAGCACCTCATGTTGGCATCAGATAAATATGTCAGCGCGTAAATTTAACTGGTGACAAATTTAAGTGGGGCCAACATGAAACATACATAATAACATCGTAACAGAGTGTTATTTTTTAATAAATTTATCAACAAAGCAGCCTGCGTAAAAGCCTGTTTAATTAAGAACTATTTTACTCAAAAGCTAGTGTTTTTTTTTTTTTTGGTGTGTTTTTTTGTGTGTGCACTAGTTAGCTAATTTACATTCGGTTCCATTCTTTCTTTTCAGTATTACACTAATTTGAGTGTGGGTAAGAGATTTATTACATCGCACAAGAGTGGGGTCAGGGTTTTAATGTGAGGCAGAGGGGTTAAAAATTTACAAAACTACATAGATGCATTCATAGGTACATACATTCTTACAAACTCGCATGCAAACTAACAAATGTGCTATAAATTCTTGATACTGAGAATATAAATGAAAATTTATTGTTTAGCTTGGGATCGAGGCACAGCAAACACAACAAAAGAAGAATAAGTCGATCGCACGATAGTCGACATCGACATTAATTCGGTAATGTTATGATTTTCTTCAGTTTAATTAATATTTCATTCAACCATTCCAGCCTGTGTGACCGCTCACCTGAACTCCCTGTCTTATTTTCCCCTTGCAGTTTTTTCTTTCTGCTTTCGTATTCTTGACTGCTCTGTCACTCCCTCTTGTTCTATGTGGGTTGCAGTTCAGAAGTTATTTTTTAAAATCCCATTTCCTTGTTTGCCCATCAGCAGGGGTCATTCAAACAGAACTTGCGTGAGTTCGACTGTGTGTATTTTAGTTATAGATATTTCAGACATACACAGTAGGTTTTCAAATTAACACATTAATTACCATGAGCTGTTGGGACCAGCTTATGAAATCTCATCATTCTGGCAGTGAGCTGCTCAGGGTAGCGATCTATGTTTAGTAATAAAATGAATGAAAAGTGTACCAAAACACTTTCTGATCTGGTTCAAGATTTTAATTTACCAACGGAAAACAAAATCCATAAGCATAGTTTCATGTCGGACTCTGGAAAATTATTATAATCATATTTTTCAACATTTCAGGTTAGTTACCAAATTGTGTAAAACTGTTTACGATGGCAGCAAGTGACGGGGCCACTTAGTGTCTGTGCCCAATAGTCTTTTACCAATGGCTTTTTATCCAAACCCAGCGCAGTTTTTACTGCGAAGAATTTCAAAAGCCCATATTAAGTGACAGGTTTCCAAGCAGCACATGAAGATATTTTTTGAAGGCGGGTTTTGAATCCTTAACTCTTTAAGTCCCAGAAGCCAATATATCGTACTTCCTTACAGACCCATTTGACCCAATGAACGTTAAATCGGCTTTCGTATCTTTTGCTCCTTTCTAGAGCTGTTTTCTACTTTTAACAACCCAAAACGTCATTTCTGACAGGAAGTACTTTCATTTTAAATACCTCGTATTTATGCAAATGAACATTAAAAATTATTTTTTTCCCAAACAACAACAATAAAAAAGCACTGGGGTGGCCATTTTTGTTTGGACTACACCAAGCTTTTTTTCTTGGGACTGAAAGAGTTAATACCAGTTATTAATATGACCAAAGAATGTAAAACATCTGATGTTAGTAATGTAAGCCAGAAATCAAGCGCAGAGGAAATTGCATAAGGATTCGCATGAGGATCTGATTCATGAGTTGGAACACAATAAAAACTATTCGTTGTTTCACCCTCAGTCACTTGCTTCCATTGTTCTCTTTCTTCAGTTACAGTATTTCCTGCACTATTGGTAACTCTAAAAGTGAGACCTGATTACGAGAGATTTCCAGGTCAACACATTTCTTTCTGCTCGTATCAAGTAGATATTTGATATTGCCAAATAATTTTTGGTGATAATTCATCACATTTGCTTGGCGCTTGACAGCTTTGCTGAGATTTGGGCAGGTAACACACAGATGGGTCTGGTCAGTTTTCGCAAATTTTGTGTGCACAAGCAACGGATGAAGAGATTACTTGTTTGTGCGACACTTTTGGACAGACTGTAGTGAGATATCCGTGATACACTCGCTCAAATATAATTAGATTACCGCATTTTCATTTTTTCTTCAATACGCCAAGATAGATTTTCTACACATCCCGCCACCATTGCCCTACCCTGCTCATGTTTCTCAAAAGTCCAATTCTAGTGACGTAAAGTTACCGTTTATAACCAGCCACTATAGAAATTTAAAAATTGTCGAGGTCAATCAAATCTAATGCAAAATATTGGACACTATTTGAATTTTTTTAACTAACGTATTCTAAGAATCTATTATTAGTTACAACATGCGACAGTTGTCGTTAGACGTCGCATTTTCAAAAAACGCCAGCAAGCTGCTTGCTTTTGAATCTATTAACGCCACGCGATGGTACCCACCTCATTACTACAGGCTTTTTCGTTACTCCGTACTAATTTTTAAATATAACATAAAACCGTCTTGGCAGTCGGCCAACACGAGTTTAGTTTTCAAAAAAAGACGGGAGAGAGAGAAAAGAGGGGGGGGGGTAACATGAAAAAAGTCTAAACCCATTTGGGTAGTGTCAAACTGAAACTAATGGACCAAATGAGTGCAGGGGAGCGAAAGGGGCAAAAGAAAGACAGAAAACGTAGATAATATATTGCATTCTATAGAAGGATGAATAAAAAGGAAAGGACAGAATGGAATTATAAACGATAATGTTGCTTATTCAATACTATACTGTTCCCTATAAAGACGTATCTAAACTTAGAGTAAAAGTATTTTGTTCAGAATAAATAAAGAGAAAAGTACAAAGATGCAAACTTAGATAACGACGTAGATGAAAACATACCGGCTAGATAAAGGACACTAGCCTGATTTATAATCACTTTCCATCTTTTAAATCGCTTCAAACGTGACTGAGTTATAGCATAAAATAAAAAATTGACTACAGACTGACAGACGAACTGGTAACGTCTCGATTTTGAAAAACTAGGGGATGTTACTTTTTTTTAGACGCGTGTTTGGAAGCAAGTCAAATCGGCGTAGTTTAAATTGATTGGTTAGTGTTAGTCTAAACATAGAGGGAATAAAACTAAAGCTTCTGCTATGCAGGGTACCACTTGCAAAATATTTCACACAAGAAAGGTTCAAGGCAGAGCAATTAGTGACCGAATTGCCTTTGCATCTGAAGCAGCAGCTATTTAAAGTGAACCATTGATAGCCTGTTAACCTTTAACAAATTGTGTGAATTATTTCATTGATTGCGGTAAGATGAATAACTTTTAAAACACATTATTTGAATGTAGAGGCCAACCCAGATAGGGCGCCATAACATTGTGTGTGTGTACGACATTAGCCTTTGTGGAAGATTGCGACATACTATGGAACACAGGCATGTCTAAGCAGACTTAGGAAGCAAATCAAAGTAAACTTGAGTTTGAATAATATCATACATTATTTTGACTGTAAGACCAGAAAGTCACTGGCAGGCCTATTGTTATATTAACTCTGGAGAAAAGAAAAGAATGTATTCCAGCTGAAGATGAAGATGATGTATAGTGACAGGGGCGTAGAGACTAGGTGGAAAAGAAAATACCCCCTGATTATGAAGCAGTCACGGTATAAGTTAAAGACTGTAGCTAATTTAGTTAGCTTTTTTATCTGATCATAATACATGTTTAATGATGTTAAATTGGTAGTGATGGAGATAATTAACTAGAGACTTAGGGAGACTTGTTCCTCTTGTTTCAGGGTTACATCATCCAGTATCAAGTTGGTCAGACGCCGGAGCTGCAGAATTTAGGCAACCTACTGGGTTTTTCTATATATGTGAAGCCTAAATTGTACTAGCAGTCTCCTGTATACACTGTGGTGAAGCAGTGTGCACGTTTTCTCGAGCAAGTCATTCAGTGTCAAAAAGAATTAAAAGATAAGCCAAAATCTTGCGGGCTTATATGCAAACTCAAATGTGTTTAATCTCCACCCTATTCAGAAAGAGTTTGTGACATGATGTGACCACCAGTCATTCCCAATAGTGACTCTTCATAGAACAGTATTTTCCAACAGGGAATAAAAAGTTTATAAACGTTAGAATATCAAGATTTATGGGACAGCTGTCTTTCATGTGTATTTAATTTGGTACAAAACCACATTTTCACTTTTAAGTTCTAAACATTCCTGTCCTAAAAGAATTGAGGGACAGGAAATTAAAATTGTACATTAATATTATAACTTTAAAACCAGTCTTGTTTTATTCAATTTTAGGGAGTTAAAATTGTGTTTGTTAAACGCATTTATCACTACATTTTCATTACCCTAGACACTAAGCCATACATAAATAACATCACAAACACTAGATACCCAAAATAAATCGCAGAGTGAGATCGTAGGGTGGTAGCAGTTAGGTACCCTGAGAACATCATCATCAACTATTAGACTCAGGGACTTGCATAGCTGACCTCACTCTGTAGACACGTACCGATTATTTTCTTTAACATCAAAACCCACCACATATATTGGGATGCTCGTCCGGAATTTAAATTGATAGTAACTCCATAGATCCAGGGTATCCCCATAGTAATAATATTTATATATTTGTAAGGTGGAGAATTGTTTGAGTTGGCATAGCCCTTAATTAATTAATTAATTAATTAATTAATTAATTATAACATTTGTTAGTTGTTTTAGTAGAGTAAATATAATTTGGTGCAGAGAATGGCAGACTTGGCCAAATTTAGATCGGCTGCTCTACAGACTGCAAAGGAAATGGGCATGGAGGGGCAAGTTCTGATTCAGTATGTGACATCAGAGACTGATAAATTTATTGATAGGGAAGACAAGAGGTTAGTTGAAGAAAAGAAATTACAATTAGAAGATGCTAGGGAGGCTAGGAAATTAGAGGCTGAGAGGGAAGCTGAAATCAAGAGGCAACAATTAGAGGAGAAGAAATTAGAAGCAGAGGAAAAGGAATTGGTAGCTGAGAAAGAGAAAGAAGAAAAGATATTAGAGGCTGCAAAGGAGGAGAAGAGATTACAGATGGAGCCTGGAAAGGAGGAGAAACGATTACAGCGAGAACATGAGCTACGACTAAAAGAGTTAGAATTGCAAGGCCATGCTCCTGAAATTGGTAACAGCCCATCTACCTCTGATATTACTGCAAGTCAGGGAGCCTCCAACTCAGCCATGGGGTTTCATCTAGATCCCTTTGTAGAAAAAGAGGATGACATTAAATCCTTCCTCTCTAGATTTGAAAGATTAGCTACAAGTTATGGTCTAGAGAGGGAAAAGTGGAGCTTGAAAGTATCTCAAGGACTTATGGGAACCTCGTATGAGGTATTTTCAAAATTCAGCAGGGAAGATCAGGAAGACTATGACATATTAAAACAGGCTCTTTTAATTAGATACGAGAAGAATGGTGAGTTTTATAGAAAGAAATTTAGAAATGCTAAGCTCCTGTCTGGGGAGACATATCATCAATTCTCTGCAAGGTTGGAAACCTATTTGGAGAAATGGACTGCTCTTGGGAAAACCCAAGATTTAAAGGAAATGATCACGATAGAGCAGGTGAGAGAGTCCATGGCTCGAGACATGAGAAAGTTTCTTATGGAACAGGGTGCGGAGAGGTTAGATGATGTGCTCAATGTTGCTGAGAGGTATCAGGCAGCCCAAGCAGAAGTAGCTGGCGCTAAAAAGAAACAGGTAGATAATAATAGAGCCCCACAAGACCCAGATGAGTATTATAACAAGAAGGATAGGAATCAAAACCCAAGAGGTAAACAAAACTATGATAGACCTAGATTTGACCCTCGAGATAGAAACCCGCAATTAGATGAAAAGAGACCCTACAGATCTGAAGGAAAATACTGTAAAATCTGTAGGATGCATAATTATAATACAATTGAATGTGGTAGGAAAGTTCCTCCATATCACGCTGCATGCATGATAGCAGTGGGAAACAAGGGAAAGAAGGAACTGTCTACAGGACAGCAAGAACCTCAACATCCCCCCATCTGTGAAGAAGTAAAGTGTAATGGCAATAAGGTGATGTGCCTTTACGATTCTGGATTGGAATATGACTCAGTTGTTAGTGCAGCCCTGGTGCACCCTGAACAGTATACCACAGACAAAGTGGAGATACAAGGGGCATTGAAGGGAACAGCCACCATGACATTTCCCGTAGCCAGGATAAATGTAAAAACTAGGTACGTGGAAGGAGTGATTAGTGCAACAGTGTGTAAGGATCCTAATTACCCTCTGGTGTTAGGGAAGAGGTATGTGTTTCTAGGGAGCCCTATAAAACCTGTGATCATGGCCACGCTCCAGGTCAGGTCGACCCCTAGTAAGGAGGAGGAACCACCACTTACTATTCATCCGAGAGATGAAAAAGGCCCAGGCAAAGGACAAAACAATAAAACCTTGCTTTGGCAAATTGCCAAATAGCCATAACAACCCCAGAAAAGGAGAATTTTATTTGAAGGAGGGATTGCTGTACAGGAAGGCTGGAGCAGGACCCAAATGATATGTACAGTTAGTACTGCCAATGGAGTATAGGGCACAAGTTATGGCACATGCACATGTTGTACCAGACGGTGGACATATGAAGGTTGGTACCACTCGTCAAAAGACATCAGTGAGATTTTTCTGGCCAGGTGTAGCTGACGACATTTATCAGTTTATTAATTCCTGTGACCAGTGTAGCAAGGTACATTCCACACGTTGGAAAGAAAATAATAATCGGATGCCAGCAAAGCATTCTGAAAAATATGGGCCTAAAAATAAAAAGGAAAACAAAAAAAATAAGGTAGATAACGTGGATAGGAAAACCCCTTTTCACAGTCTTCCCATAAAACCTTTCCACTAGCATCTCTGCGTATGGCAGAAAGGAAAAACATAAACAAAGACCAGTCATCCTTAGCTCAATTTGAAGCAGAATGCCGGGAACTGGCTAAAATTGATATTGAGGATAATCGGACAACAGTGAAACCGAAACCCAATGTTAACCTTAGAAAAGTGGAGATCGGACGGTTGGTCAGTTGGCCTAATGTCAAGCTCACTTCACAGTATGGAAATTAATGTGGCATTATAAGGGCACCGGTGAACGGGTTAGTGACCGGCCCTACACAGTTCAGTGGAAGTATTGTACGGACATTGGATTGAGATCCCACATATTATAGCAATTGCTACGGGCGAATTGATTCTAGATGCCGGAATTCATTTCCCCACATTATATTATATCACCAAGTTGTCGTTGGGCGGAGAATACAGTTGGTGAATATGGCCTCCACTTGAGTGGCAAATTATAGAATCATTTGAATATTAGTAGAGGGCTTTTCCAAATTCAAATCAAGCCTGAGCTCAGACCACTTGTTGGCTGTGAACATTTCGGAGGCGCATATTGAATCCCTGTGTTGCCTTTTTGGATTGAGGATATTCCGAGTGTTTTATTCAGGCTGATCAGGATATTATTGGATCCCCTACATAATCTGCTATCACCATTTTATAGATTGTCTCCTCATAACTATTGCAACCTTGAGGGACATCTAAAACCTCTGGACATGTCATAGGACAAACTCAGAGAAGAGTAATGGTGAATAGTGATTGATAATCAGTATGAGACAGGCAGTAGCACCTGCAGCTGAAATTAATTCTTGGATTGCTGAGGTCTGAGGCAACTTTCTTGAGTAGTGCCTACTTTGAAATGACCCACCGGCAGAAATCCATGATAATATAAAGGCAGACTCATAAAGCCTAGTTGAGTTCAATTTGGTCGAATTTGTATCCCAGATTATAAAGCTGCATTGGGATGCAGGCTTTTCAACAGGGGAGATTTGTAGTCAGATATCCGTGATACACTCGCCCAAATATAATTAGATTACCGCATTTTCATTTTTTCTTCAATACGCCAAGATAGATTTTCTACACATCCCGCCACCATTTCCCTACCCTGCTCATGTTTCTCAAAAGTCCAATTCTAGTGACGTAAAGTTACCGTTTATAACCCACCACTATAGAAATTTGAAAATTGTCAAGGTCAATCAAATCTAATGCAAAATATTGGACAGTATTTGAATTTTTTTTTAACTAACGTATTCTAAGAATCTATTATTAGTTACAACATGCGACAGTTGTCGTTAGACGTCGCATTATCAAAAAACGCCAGCAAGCTGCTTGCTTTTGAATCTATTAACGCCACGCAATGGTACCCACCCCGTTACTTCAGGCTTTTTCGTTACTCCGTACTAATTTTAAAATATAACTTAAAACAGTCTTGGCAGTCGGCCAACACGTGTTTAGTTTTCAAAAAAAGACGGGAGAGAGAGAGAAAAGAGGGGGGAGGGGTAACATGGAAAAAGTCTAAACCCACTTGGGTAGTGTCAAACTGAAACTAATGGACCAAATGCGTGCAGGGGAGCGAAAGGGGCAAAAGAAAGACAGAAAACGTAGATAATGTATTGCATTCTATAGAAGGATGAATAAAAAGGAAAGAACAGAATGGAATTATAAACGATAATGTTGTTTATTCAATACTATACTATTCCCTATAAAAACGTATCTGGACTTGGAGTAAAAGTATTTTGTTCAGAATAAATAAAGAGAAAAGTACAAAGATGCAAACTTAGATAACGACGTAGATGAAAACATACCGGCTAGATAAAGGACACTAGCCTGATTTATAATCACTTTCCATCTTTTAAATCGCTTCAAAAGTGACTGAGTTATCGCATAAAATAAAAAATTGACTACAGACTGACAGACGAACTGGTAACCTCAAGATTTTGAAAAACTAGGAGATGTTACATTTTTTTTAGATGCGTGTTTGGTGGCAAGTCAAATCGGCGTAGTTTAAATTGATTGGTTAGTGTTAGTCTAAACATAGAGGGAATAAAACTAAAGCTTCTGCTATGCAGGGTACCACTTGCAAAATATTTCATACAAGAAAGGTTCAAGGCAGAGCAATTAGTGACCGAATTGCCTTTGCGTCTGAAGCAGCAGCTATCTAAAGTGAACCATTGATAGCCTGATAACCTTTAACAAATTGTGAGAATTATTTCATTGATTGCGGAAAGATGAATAACTTTTTTAATACATTATTTGAATGTAGAGGCCAACCCAGATAGGGCGCCATAACATTGCGTGTGTACGACATTAGCCTTTGTGTAAAATTGCGACATACTATGGAACACAGGCATGTCTAAGCAGACTTAGGAAGCAAATCAAAGTAAACTTGAGTTTGAATAATATCATACATTATTTTGACTGTAAGACCAGAAAGTCACTGGCAGGCCTATTGTTATATTAACTCTGGAGAAAAGAAAAGAATGTATTCCAGCTGAAGATGAAGATGATGTATAGTGACAGGGGCGTAGAGACTAGGTGGAAAAGAAAATACCCCCTGATTATGAAGCAGTCACGGTATAAGTTAAAGACTGTAGCTAATTTAGTTAGCTCTTTTATCTGATCACAATACATGTTTAATGATGTTAAATTGGTAGTGGTGGAGATAATTAACTAGAGACTTAGGGAGGCTTGTTCCTCTTGTTCCAGGGTTACATCACCCAGTATCAAGTTGGTCAGAAGCCGGAGCTGCAGAATTTGAGGCAACCTACTGGGTTTTTCTATATATGTGAAGCCTAAATTGTACTAGCAGTCACCTGTATACACTGTGGTGAAGCAGTGTGCAAGTTTTCTCGAGTAAGTCATTCAGTGTCAACAAGAATTAAAAGATAAGCCAAAATCTTGCGGGCTTATATGCAAACTCAAATGTGTTTAATCTCCACCCTATTCAGAAAGAGTTTGTGACATGATGTGACCACCAGTCATTCCCAATAGTGACTCTTCATAGAACAGTATTTTCCAACGGGGAATAAAAAGTTTATAAACATTAGAATATTAAGATTTATGGGACAGATGTCTTTCATGTGTATTTAATTTTGTATAAAACCACATTTTCACTTTTAAGTTTTAAACATTCCTGTCCTAAAAGAATTGAGGGACAGGAAATTAAAATTGTACATTAATATTATAACTTTAAAACCAGACTTGTTTTATTCAATTTTAGGGAGTTAAAATTGTATTTGTTAAACGCATTTATCACTACATTTTCATTACCCTAGACACTAAGCCATATATAAATAACATCACAAACACTAGATACCCAAAATAAATCGCAGAGTGAGATCGTAGGGTGGTAGCAGTTAGGTACCCTGAGAACATCATCATCAACTATTAGACTCAGGGACATGCATAGCTGACCTCACTCTGTAGACACGTACTGATTATTTTCTTTAACATCAAAACTCACCACACAGACAAGAATGACATAATCGTTTCATGCGCATCGTGGAGAAAGTAGGATGTATTGGTAGGATTGCAAATAATGCAATTGGATGTTTTATTGCCATATATGAGAAAGATGACCTTTTGCATCATGCACATTATTTCAGGCAGTAATAATTTTGAATTACCCCACAAAATTTGCATGTTTGAAACGATTGGAGCCCTGCTTAGCATTATAACAAACAAATGCGAGGAAAAACATTGAATATAATCTGACCCTTTTTGCAAGTCTAGTTCACTGTGAGAATCGCTTGCCAAGACGACCACAGTTATGCCAGAGTAAGACTATAATCAATTCGATTTATCAGACCGGACTTTGTTTGAGCAATTTTGAGGACTTCAGAGCCCAGAATAAACACTACCATTTAACAAGGACAACTGAAACCTGAGGAATCTAAAACACGGAGTCATAGTGGGAACTTATTGTTAAAGTAACGACCCCTGAGAACACTTGTAAGTGGCCTATTCAAGTGCCTATATTTCTCTGAGCAAAACAGTCTGTGAGCCAAGATTGACTTGGTTTTACCAGCGGAGAATACTTTCTCTGGAGCAAGAAGGAAACAAGTGGCCTAAAGTCGAACCTAGATACCATCATCAGACAGGGCTTTAAGATGAGGGACCAACTTTGTAGACACTCCCTGACACTCCTGGGCACGTGCTGCGCCCTACAACCTTGACCAGCGACGAGCGTGATCAGTCTACCAACAACTAAACCAACAGGAGGAGCAGAATCATCACTGACAGCTAAGTAATACATGAAAGCTGCCAATTGACCTCCATTACCAACTATCATTCCATCACAACAGTGATATATTTTTCTGATAAATAATTATTTATTTCTTTAAAACTTTATTAATCCTTAAGTGATTATTAAATCTGTTATTTGTAAATATATAAATTTAATGTCCATTTAATCCTTTTGAATGTACTGCATGTTTGTCTCAGTCAATTTACTAAAGACACTCTAAACAGAGCTATACCATAATAAGAATTTCACTGAGTAAATCAGGGTGTGGGCTTGAACGAGCTGAAATTAATAATTGCTTAATTCTTGATAAAAGTTAACAATTGCCCCACCCACTTCTGAAATATCTTATGAAGACTCCCTTGAGGCAGAAGCATCATTATTCTTCTATCTACAACTCTGCCAAGAGTAATCTTGTGCGAAGGTAGATACCTTTGAAGACCCATATTAGAAACTCTTGAGTTTTGACCATTGTTGGACCATTACTGCAAAGCAGGGGAGGCAATTCCGTGATACTCTCCCTCGTTCATCATTCTTCTGTTTTGTGCTTTACGCTATTCCTTTGTTGCTCTTTCCTTTTCTATCCATGCTTCCTCCACTGTCTTATTTCACCAGGGAGGTTGAGTGAAAGGTGTTCTCGCTGGCTTTAGTTTGGCATTGTGACATAATGTGTGTAAAGGGTTGTTACAGTCACGTGGGCCTGTAGGATACTTGAAGGTCTGTTTAGGTTTCTTGTGTCTAGTGGTCCTACCCAATGCAATAAGTATAATGCAAGGAAAGTTATCACTTTCCGGTGCACCTAATACATCCCATCGTGTCATGGTGGTAGCAACACTAGAGATGAATGTCAGATCTATGACACCATTTGTATCCCCTGGTTTAGTTGTCAGTCTAGTTGGGCGCCCATCATTCAGGATGGCAAGGTTCATGTTAAGTAATGCCTGGCTCAGATCTATACCCTGCTTATTTTGCTTGATGTTCCCCCACTCCTTGGATCTAGAATTGAAATCCTTATATTAGAATCTTCAGACAATTCCGCCCGAAAATTACAATCACTCTCTGCTGCAAGATGGTCGACATGAGCATATAAATTGTTGACTCGCCATTCCGCACAATGGGCTAATCACCTGTTTGTCAAACATTTTGATTACATGTTTTGCCCAGGAGCCTTGTGCTCTTTGGGTCACCTCTACACTTCGTTTTACTGGGGTAGATGAGGTTTCGATTATGAGATGAGATGAGACTCGCCATTCCTACCGCTTATATTCACAGCAATCCCCTGCAAGTCTGCATCCGCACTAGTTGGAGAACTTGTATCCAGCCACATATGAGGGAGAACATGTTTTACGTATATAGCTTGCCTTTGTCTACCAGACCCACAGGGATTGGAGTAACATCTGTAGCATGGGCGATTGATGACACTAATGGCTTTTAAATTTGTCTCCTGGATCATGAGGATATCGAAATTGTATTTCATGTTTGTATAATAAATATTTTCATCGCATCTTCTTAGTTGTATAAATTCCATTCCCTTTTCTCAATGTCTTCGCTTGCGTCGGTTATGTCACGATGACGATGATTTCCATCAGGGAGCTCAAGAGATGGTCGAGCTCTTTCGCCGACGTCTTTATCCAGAACATGCTTTATCTGATGCTCTTAATCGCATCACACGCGTCACTCGTCAATTGGCACTCATTACTAAACCTTCTGTCCAATCTGACAGACTCAAACTGGTTCTAACTTTCCATCCTCACTGTCCGGTGGTGAAGAGAATTCTGTTTCGACATCTGCCTATGCTTCACTCTGATCCTGATACTAGAGAGTTGTTTCGTTATACACCTTTGGTGGCATATCGTAGGGACATGAATTTTAGGGATATTCTTGTACACAGTCCCTTGAGACATACTAGCCCTTTATACTTTAGTACTAACCCGTGCCAACGCCGTATATGTAAGAGCTGTCCGTTTGTACTCCAAACTCACAGTCACTTTTCCGAAAGGAAAATTTGTCATTAGAGAGTCTTTCACGTGCGAATCCAGAAACCTGGTTTATGCTATCATCTGCAAGAGGTGTGCAATTACCTATATTGGTGAAACTGGCAGACGTTTGGCAGACAGGTTTCATGAGCACTTAAATGACATCTATCATGACAAACATTTACCGGTAGCCCTTCATTTTAATAGGCCTGACCATTCAGGTAATTCCGATATTCATGTCACTGCCCTCCTTTCATGTGTCGGTGATGACTTGACTCGCTTTTCGTTGGAGAATCGTCTTATTTTTCAAATGGGCTGTTTATCTCCAAAAGGCCTTAATGTCCAACATCATTTTGCATAAATTCTGGTGGCTTTTCTCTCTTTATCATTCTTCTTTATTCGTTGTTTTTTTTTCGATCTTTCTTCTTATGTTTTTGTTTTGGTTCGTTTTGTATCCTTTTGTATCTTTTTAAATTATCGCTATCTTAAACGTCACTTCCTTAGACGATTTCTTGGATAAGGTACCTCAGTGTTCTGCTCTAAGCATCTACGGATCTAGCTAAGTGACCTTTTACTTGTTCCAAAGTTTTGTTCATTATTTTATTTTTTTTCGTTGATTATTTACTTTCTTGTTTCGGTATTTCTTTCGGGTTTTACGATTTTCTTGTATTATTATTGTTCTTTTTTTGCTCATCACTGTGGGTGTTTACTTTTTCCATCTGCTTGTATCGCTCATTTGGTGTATGTTTCTCATCATCGTATGTTTTTGTAGTACCTACATGTAATTCTTATCTTTGTCACCTGTTTGTAACTGTGGCTGACGAAGGGTAAAACACGAAACGTCCCTTGTTTCATGTGAACCGTTATTGTAGAACTGATTCAATACCGTTTTATTAGTTTATACACTTATATTCCTTACCAGTTTTACAGCAGCCCCTTAATTTATTTACTTACACTATACTACTATCATTGCTGCTACGGTGTTTTCGTTTCGTGACTACTATATTTTGTATTCTTCTCTAGTTTCATATGTTTACATTTGTTCATTATGTCTTATCAGAAACAGTTGATTTCTTCTCTTCATTCTTTAATTACCCATTCATTTTCTCTCATGCCTTCTGACATATCTCATGCTGCTTCTGACTTAGCCTTTACTATATACAAGAAGACACGCTGTACATGTCAGATTAATATTCTCAAGAACTGTCTCAGTCCTAGGGTTATTCCCAAAGGGTTTGTCTCTAGCTTCCATCTGTCAGCTGGACTTCCTCATCCTGCTGACCAGCACCGATTACAACAAATAGAGAAGAAATGTTCATTCCAACGTGTGAGGTGCGTCATTGCTATACATAAACGGCAGCTGACTGAGTTTGAACTTTCCAAATCCAACCTTACACAACAACTACGTCTACTGACTTCTTCGTGCCCGGCAGCGTTCCCTCTTATTCGCACTATTATCCATGACACGAATAGGGAGCTCTATACTCGTTTGAACACGCATAAAAAAGGTAAATTGCGCCGCCTCCGTCCGCAACCTCCTTCAGGGTCCTCTATTCAGTCTTCTACCCATGCTAAAGTTATTTACATTCCTCCAGATTTGCATCTGTAAAAGGTAAAGGTAAAGGAGCCCGTTACACGCCCATTGAGGCATATTGGGAATATGGTGTTAGGCCCATATTATCTTGACCGTCGGCACACTAGGGGTGATGTGGTCGGCATCACGCCGGCCGCCTTAACCTTCCCAGAAGTTGCTCTGGTACCCATTTGGGGCTGGGTCGACCCAGGAGCCGTTTGTGGCCTAAAAAATTCCCGCCTCATCTGGGGATCGAACCATAGACCACTGCGCTAGGAAGCCAGTGCACTAACCACTATGCTACCGCGGCTCCATTTGCATCTGTCTCCTGATGAATTGTCTGTCCTGAGCAAAGATCTTCAGTTTGTTCCTCTTCGTTCTAATTTTGACAAATATTCTCTGCTTCAAGATGTTCACAGCTTCCATCGCCGCATGTGTCTCAAATGTTACCATCGTAATGGTAATGATTCTGCTAGGGTTTCCGATACTGATGGTATCTATCGTCGTTTTGACAAACCCAAACAAGACTGGACTCCAGCTGCAGGAGCTTCTCGTGCTCTGGATTTATATCTTACCAATACTTTACATGACATTGACTAGCTTACCTACACCGTCTCCGTCGATCTAACATCACGTCTTCTGAATGGCGGGCATTGTCACTCCTCAGAAAATGTGAGAATATTTGTTATCAAGCCGGCAGACAAAGGTGACACAGTGGTTGTTTGGCGTAAGGACTTATACCCCCATGAAAGAGTTACGCAGCTAGGTAACACCACCTTTTTACTCACCTTGTTCTGGTGATGCAACAGTCCGGAATAATCTTACTGTTTATAAGACTATCCGTGGCCTTGTCCATGATGACCTTCTTCCTTCTGCTGCTTTATCTCTCCATATTTTTGATAGTAGTCTTGGTAAGCCTTCCTTTTACATGCTTCCTAAGGTGCTTACAATTGCTAACCCTGGTAGGCCTATTGTTTCAGCCTGTTCTTGTTCCACTGAACGTATTTCTGAATTCCTTGATAGTATTTACCAGCCTTTAGTCGCCAGTCTGCGCTCTTATTTCAAGGACACTGCTTATGCTATCACTACCTTTGATTCCATCTGTTTGGACATGCCCGTCAGCCTGTACTGGATTGATCCCATGTGTTTCTTTTGGTAAACACAGTTAAACTAAGGTATTCAAGCGAAATCAATGCTGTAACAGGACCTGTTGTCACAGTAACAGCACGTTTGCCATTTTGTTGATTTTGCGCCAGTGGTTGTCGTTGAGGTTTGCCAGTGGATTAAGTCCGTTTCTCAAATTCAGTTTAATTAATTCTTGTGCTTTTGTTGGTTAGGCTTTTTGTGTTGCTAGATGCTGGAGAGGGCCAGAGATTGCCAGTGATCACTATGTGCTGACAATTAAAAGAACAACTGAAAAATTTGCTCGGCCTAGGCATTGCCCACCATCGTGCAAGCAACTAAGTAAACGAACAGAAGAGATGAACATTAAGACCTACAAGTTAAGAGAGCCATAAGTTAAGACCAAGTATCAGAGGCTTAAGGCTACAGTAGGGATAAACATAGTACAACAAATTGATGACCTGGAAACCCTCTGGCTTAAATTCAAGGACAGCATAAAGCCAGCAGAAGCATGTGGTAAAGACCGACTTGGGAAGAAGCGAAAGAGGACACCTTGGTGGACAGAGGAAGTTAAAGAGAAAATATGAGAGAAGAAAAAGGCATGGAAACAGTTCTTAGAAGCTAAAAACACAGCAGGAAAAAAAGAAATATAGAGAATATGTTATATTCAGAACAGAAGCAAAGAACAAGGTGCTAGCAGTAAAATAGAAATCTTGGGAAGAATTTGGAAATAAAGCTAGAAAAAGATGATCTGGCCTCACCCTCATGACATGTTCAGCTTAGTTAAACCTGACAGGATTACAAGGCTCCCACTGACATAGCTCATGGTTTCAACATTTCGTGAAGGAAAAAAAAAATTCATTTTATTTGAGAAACTGGTTTTACTAAAGTCATCTTTGAGGCAAATAAATTAATTTTATCTTTGAGGCAAGTAAATTAACTTTAGGGTTGCAGGTGTGTTAATGCAGTCGGAGCTCAGTGAGAATAAAAGTGCCAGCTCAGATATGAAGGATATGATGAAGTATAATAATGACAATGAGAGATGCAAAATTGAAATATTGTCTATCACCTAATTGATGTGGTACTACAAAACTGTTGAACATCTTATTCTAAACTAATTCTTTTATGACCCATACTGAACATAAGGTTGTAACTATTATATTGTGTGCTTTTCTCGTTTTTGTTCACTGATAAGGAATAAAGTTAATATGTCATGGTATATTGCCACACGCAGGCATATAGCCATTGTTATTTGAGGAAATATGTATATAGAAGACATGACATGCAAAGTTCTTCATGAAGGACAACTTACAGAACCGTTTAGGATTAGAACGGGAGTGAGACAGGAATGCCTCTTGTCTCCATTTCTTTTCTTACTAGCAATAGATTGGGTTATGAAAACATCGACATCACACAACAGAAATGGAATCCAGTGGAATCTGACTAAACAGCTTGATGATCTGGGTTTTGCTGACGACTTGGCTTTTCTGTCCCATAACCGTAATCAGATGCAGGACAAATTGAAAACACTCGATGAGAGGTCACAGCAATTGAGTCTGAAAATACACAGGGAAAAGAACCTAAAAAATGAGAATAAATGCAGGTAATGATAACAGGGTTGAACTTGAAGAAACACCAATACAAGAGTAGAATCGTACACATATCTTGGCAGCAATAAAGACAAAGTTGGAGGTACAGACAGTGATATCAAACTAAGAATACAAAAAGCAAGAGGAGCTTTCATTGCATTGGGAAAATATATGGAGATAAAGAGAAATCGGATCCAACACGAAAATAAGAATATTCAACTCAAATGTAAAGTCAGTCCTATTGTATGGTTCTGAGACATGGAGAACAACAAAGACAACAACCAAAGAGCTACAGACTTTCATAAATGGGTGCTTGCGTAGAGTAGAGGGATTAAAATGGTATGACAAGGTTACCAACGTGAAATTGAGGACAAGAACTAGACAAGTGCCAGTGGAACAAGAGATCAGAAGAAGACGATGGCGATGGATAGGACACACACTGAGGAAACCTGTTGATAGCATTACAAGGCAGTTATTGTTCTGGAACCCCCAGGGCAAGAGAGGCACAGATATATCAAGCAGCACATGGATGGAGAAGAGAGCTGGGAACAGAAGTGAAAATAATGAGGAGAACGTGGAAAGAACTTGAGATGATGGCACGTGACAGGAGGACTTGGCATGTGTTTGTTGAAAGCCTATGCTCCTTTGGGAGTAGAGGGTTATGAACGAATGAATGAAGGTAAAGTCAGAAGTGTCCATTATGCTGGGCATTAAGTACGGTCCTTTGCCATGGTGGCGAGTGTAAGTTTCTAATTTGTTCATTGATCTGAGAGCAGGTCCCAAACTTATCCATTAGTAGTTCTTGTGAACGGCTTGCAGAATTTGAATTTTAGTTATATCTCAAAGTGTCTCATAATTATATAAGTAGAACTCAGACAACTTGTAAAACCAGTTTTTTAGTTTATCAACACAGCACTGGGAGTTCTTGTATTTTATTCGAAAGGACATAGTCGTGATCAGACAATCGATTTCATATCTTGTATCAATTATACAGTCAGACTGTAGCCGTCACTTAATTTTCTGGCAACCGCTTAATTTCAACCTTGATACGTTCTGTTTGCAAAGTCAGCATGGGGTTTGTTCTCGTTCGTCCGACCCTAATTCGTGTACCAAGTAATTTGTTTATTTCATTCTTATAACAAGACATTTTATTTTTTTACTCTAAAAAGCTGCTCATGGCTGGTTCTAGCCGAGTCTAAGCATGATTAATAGTAAATACTCCAACTAGCCTATAAAAGTCAATGTCCCATTTAAGGGGCTTGAAGTATAACTTCCATCTTCTTCTTCTTCTTTGATCCTTAGCCGCCGACCGTCAAAGCAGTCAGTGGCCATCACGCCTAGTGGCGTCTTGTAGGGCAACAACAAATTGATTCCACTTTGCTCGGTCGGTGGCCATCCTTCGTACAGTGCCCCAACTCTGGTTCATTCTTTGCATCTCAGCCTCCACAGTCCTCCGCCAGGTTGTTTTTGGTCGGCCTCTCTTTCGTTTTCCTTCAGGGGTCCAAAGCATAGCTGTTCTTGTGATGGCATCGGGGTCTCTTCTGAGGACATGACCAACCCAGTTCCAGCGTCTGCCAGCTATGATGGTGTGCATGTCCTCTTGCTTGCTACGAGTAAGATAACTTCCATACTCACGTATTTTTACTTTTCTATTCCATGAAGAATATAACTCTTAGTAGTTAGAGTAGATGGTTTGACAACTTAGCTCATGCCGTAGGCGGCAAATCTTTTTGTCCGAATGATGAAAAACAGGCAATCAAAACGTGTAGTTTTGTTCAGTTCTGTGCCCAAGCTCAACAGGATTCTGAAACTCAGTTTCTCACTACAGAAAACATACTTAGGACATGGCTGCTGTTCTCCACATGAAATTAATCCGAAGTACAAATACTGGCACATGAGGGTATTAGAACTAACATTAACTGTACTATGTGTTTTACTACGAGAGATAGTGCCAGCTACACTTGATTCATTGTCATCATCTAATTTACGTTTTTTAGTTAGAAATCTGTCAATGTCTAATGAGTTATAAAAAAATCAGTTAAATTCAGAAATAAAATAACTAAAACAAAATAGAAATAACAAACAAAAATGCATTGGTGCAAACTCACATGGAATAACACACCTGATCTATCAAAACAGCTGACTGAAGACGGACTTTTGTGGCTTGACAATGGCAGAAGGTGGGGTGGCAAAAGTACATTACAGTTATTTTGGCATCTGAAACAATAGAGATGGAACTTCGAATTTTACTATAATTAATTTTTTTTAAAATTAAACGTTATTGTTTTCATTCTTATCAGCAATTTATGACAAATATACCGTACTTCAAAAATTTACCTAAAATCGTTGCTTTACATGTTAATATAAAGGCTTCAAGAATAGTGTGTAAATTTGTAAGAACATGTAACTCGGTTCAGGTGTGTTGCCATTAAAAAACAATGGGTGGGAACTTATGGTATAAAAATAATAATGATGAAAGTTGTTTTTGTTCTGTTTTTAATTCAAGATAATTCATCCATATTTATACCTCTCTAGACCTGAAGGATTAGAACGTAGAACTACAAAAGAAGATAGAACTTCAGAAACACCACAAAGACAGGTACATGCTAAAACTCTGTTTCCTGCAGATGTAAACCTGGAAGATTGGCCCAGTTACACTTCCATCACCTCTGCTGACAATAGTGTCAGCTTTTCCTCAGACTCATGGAACAGCTGTGGTGTAACAGATGTTGAACTGAGTGGAACATATTGCTGCAATAATTTTTACTTACTACAGATTTTTTTTTCTGTTACTGGACCCTGCAGCTTTGGCTTCATGTTTTTACCAGCCATCTCCAGGTTCTCTTTGGCTTTCCAACACTTATGTGGTTTCATTCAACGGCACGCCTGATTATGCTGGGACAGTGTTTCTTGAGAATTTGTCCTATCCATTGACCAGGCAAATCATAGAAGGTGACAAAAGAGGTTTAGACCTCATCCTGTAGAAATGTTAAGCAAAAAAGGCTTCAACAGATATGAACAAGTTAACCAAAGGAGTCTGAGCTGCTTACTCACCTGTTTTCTTTTCAGTAAAGTCTCGAGATTTTGCTTCTGGAATGTTCAGACCTAAACAAACAAGGCAAAATTGCGCATGTAGCAGCAGAAATAAAAAAAACTGAAATAGACATACAAGGTGGAAGGGGATAGAAAGGAAGAAACTGAACATAGGAGAAGTGGTGCTGTCCTCAGGGCATGAGGAAGAAAGCGTGTACCACAGTGGAAAAAAATGTATAGTTGCAATATCTAATAAATATCAAGTGCTCCAATAGCTAGAAGATGTAGCGAATACAGAAGACTACTGGCAATAGATTAAAAACAATGGGTGGAACAAGATGTGAAGCACTGGGAAAAGAGACCACCAGCATATAGCACGGACAGTTGCAAAAAGGTGTGTTTTCTAACCTAACTGCTGTGATCTCTCATCTAATTTTCATTTCGTCTTGCATTTGGTAACTCGTAGTTATGACACAGAAAAGCCAGATCATCAGAAAAATCTTGATCATCGAGCTGTTTTTTCTTCAAGAGTCCTATAAATTCTATTTCTGCCAGCTGATGTTGTTCTCATAACCCACTGTGTAGCCAGTAAGAAGAATAATGGTGACAAAACATCCCAGTTGTGCCACATTTATTCTCAGTTGCGTCTTTAAGCTGTCTCTGATGAATAATTCTGCATTTCTTGTTTTTATATGTTATTAGGGTAATGTTCATCGGGGTAACGTTTTAATGTTCAGTTCCGAGCTTTGTTTAAATATTATGTGCATTGTGACTGTCTCATCTGTACAAGATCTATTTTGCCAAAACATGCTTGTCCATCTCTCAAATGCCCGCTTCTGGCCTCCTATAAAACAGGACACTGATAGTAACATTATTCCTCTCCAGTTTGTGCAGTTTTGCAAAACTCCATTCTGTGGCATCTTGGCCATATGCATTTTGCCATTCCGCTGATATTTCTTACCTGTCCCTGACTACCAAGAAATTTTGTATTTTTCTGTAGGAGTGTCTGCTTTGAATGCCTCTTCTGAAATGCCATCTGGACCAGCTTTTCCTTCTCATTAACCTTTATGGCTTTTTTTTATTTCTTTCTTATCAGATCTTTCACATTTAACTTGTAGACTGGATGTCTGGGGGATATTGTGGGGCTGGTCTGTTTAGTGAGTCTTCAAAACCTGTCATCCATCTCTTCATTTGATTTGTTATCTTGCCAAACACTTGCATTTTTTACTTGATGTAATTGCTTGTTAGCTTCTCATATTTATGGGTCACTCATATGTCCTTTGTCTGCAGATTCCCGTACTCTTCTTGCCAACTCATCATTGTATTTTCTTTTTTTCTCTTCCAATGTTTCTTCTTACCTCTTTGCTCACTTGTATGAAAACTTTATTAAGCGTGGCTCTGGAACTTCTGGTTGTGCTTCTGTTCAAATCTAGTGATCTTTGTTTTTTTCAATTCTTAATTTTCGTGGTGATTTGTATTGTTATCTATGCTTTATGCAATTCTAGTTACCTCTCCACATATTCCACTTCATATATTTTTGATCAGTTATTATAGTTCCCCTAACGTCCTTCTTTGTCTGATTGTAGAACCAGTGGTACTTGGTGGAGATTGTGACTGTGGTGGATTTAGATGTTATGAATGTTGGGCTTATGGTGATAGTGTAACTGAGTGAGGTCAAGCTGTGAAGGCCCCTGAGTATAACAATTTCAGAGGTGTGTTCTCAGAGAACCTTTCTGCTACCACCCTAAAATCTCACTCAGACTTATTTTTGACTAGTATGTCTGATAGCTACGTCTAATGTCTAGGGTAATGTAAAGTGTGTTGTATAAAAATGACAACAAATACACCTAAGAACTCTATGAAAAGTAATTAACAACACCCAGAGTTAAGTTTAAAAGGTGAAATCTTTTTTCACAATTTATTGTTCCAGTATCACAATTGTGTGTATACTGGAATATTGAAACTCAAATGATAATGCAAAGTATTTACATAAAATTGATTCAATTTATAACTGAGTATATTATTTTTCTTCACACATTAATTAAATATGTCAATCTGGAACAGTGTCAATTTACTCTTGCTCCTATGAATGGGTATTGATTGAAAGAACGCATGTCTTCTTCATAATCTGAATGATCTAGTACACATTTGGGAACTGAGAGTAGTTGAGTTTGATATATCAAGGGCCCGGAGACAATTTCTTAACTTAGGATCTTCTGGTTCACAGGATGAAGTATGATCACCTCACCAGCTTCCACTGCCAAGCTAGGATTCTGCTCTTGAAATATAACAAGTAGGCTCACATACGATCCTGCCTCTAGTCTTTAGCAGCATAAGTATATATTTGTACAGGTTGACCTGGGCTCACTTAGAGTCATAGATGAAACCCTGGAACGATATAAATGCGTCCTACTCAACCCCTGATATACTCTCTCTTTCCCTAACTAATAAACAGTTTTAAATCATATTCAGACTCAGCATGGTAACTAAACAATTAGTTAACGTTCTTAATTGGTTTGTTACCCCATTCATGGCCAAATAAACTTCAAACTACCGTTTGACACTTTCCTTGACACAGGAAACATTTTAATTTAATCAGATAAAATCATGTACCATCACGGTGACTTGCTGAAGACGACGGCCAGTGGTTTTCCTGGTCTTATGTCACAATACTGTACAACAATTTCCCCATTAACATTTAATTTTACTTTCTCCCAAAATGTCCGAAAGCCTGTCTGGCTTTTCTACAACAGGTTAATATATTTCCCAACAACTCTGTGAAACAACACAAAGTTTGATGTTGACTTCCATCTAGTTAAACTTATACCCACATAATTTTCATACATATTCAATAATACACACATCTTAATAATCATAATAATGATACAAAGGTTTCATTTCTTACCGCATCAAATGAAAATTTCCCACTAAATAGTTTAATTGCGATATATATGGTCAAATCCAGATCGCTTGCTGGTGCAGATCAGCAAAGTCAAGTTAGTACTATTATCTTGCTTGTAGAACAACTTTAGTGTAGAAACTTTATTTCGTAAGTGGCCTCGAACGCCTTTCCCAAATGGTTTTTATCACTCTCATAGTATATTAGACTCCAGCCAATCAGGGACTGTTTGGCTTCTAGCGTCTTTTTATTCAAACTGAACTCAAATTTCAAATCTTGGACTACCCTACCCTTCTACCCCCACTACAGGGCAAACTGAGAAAGATTCAAGTCTGTTCGTCCATCTGTCTTCGTCAATATCTCAGTTAGTTATCGAGTGTTTCAAATTCTGCTAAATAATTAGTGATCATGTTGCTGTCTGTTACACAGTGGTTGTATTGTTATCCTATTATTTATTATATTCACTATTATCGTTTTTATTCTTCATTTCATCATAATGTACTTTTTCCTTCTACACTTATTCAAATAATATATTTTATTATTTTTGGGTTCTTCTACGGCAAGATAATATATCACACTAAGTAATATGTTAGGTATAATAACAAAATATTATCATTTTAATCGTCCCCTATTCTTTATTTCCATCTATCGTTCAATTGTGACAGTTAGTTTCACTTTAGAAATGCAGACGATAGTTTAAACGGACTCCATACTATTCCCCCCTTTCCAATTTTTCTCTCTCTAACTTTTTCTAAGAAAGCTACAGCGAAAGACAGCAGATGTTCAAACATGTCCTAACAACGGTAACTAGGGCCTGTAGTCTATTTTTCAAACCTAACCTATCCCTCGCGTGTAGTGTTTCAAACCAATTCTGTGACGTCGCATTGTCGCATGCGATTCAAACCAACTCCTGTCAAGGCTTTCATTCATCCCCTATCTCTCCCTCCTACGTTTTCTTCTCTCCCTCTGACTGAAATGAACACTTAGCTGTCTGCAAAACGGCGTTTAGGTAATAGTTAATGATTTCTGTTAATTGTAAGTCTCAAGGACGAAACTAGGAAAGCGTGTAAGATTTGACAGCGGGGTTATTGTCTAAGCATTCTACGATATACAATGCAGCGCTCTACTGGCGTCGGGGACGCAGATAGGCAACCACACACGGGCGGGTTTATTTATTTTCATAGGAGTAAAATCTTACTGAATTTAACGATTGTTTCACAGATTTCGCTACAGTGACGGTAAGGCTTTATTTTGTTTTTACATCTCACATTACACGGTCTTGTGTATATAAATGTTGCATTATATCTTCTGAGATCCAGCATTATTTTGACTAACATTTAAAGGTTCTTTTGCTGGTTTTACTATGGTCTTTTGTGTTTGTTGGTTCCTGGTTCTTCTGTCTGTCAGTTTGTTTTTTCTTCCCATTCATATTAAATTGTCAGTATAGTGTGGTGCAGTGTAGCTTTCCCTTCTTGCAGTTTACTGTCATTTACTTTCTGTTTGATAAATTTTCTAAAGTTTTCATCTAGTTTCCATGTGTCTATCACTTCACTATAATGTGGAATATGCTGTTTTAAGAACAGACAAAGTTGGAGAAATGTTTAAGTGTTGATTCAGTTTATTCCATCAAAACTTGTGAATGTTGGTTATGATGTATTTCATCTATTTAGACACACATTTTTTCACATTTTAATGGTTCTGAAATAGGGATGTGTCCTACAATCAATAGCACATCAATTGTTGTCGAAGTTGCAGGAGGGGTAATCGTTGTGCACTAGGCAGAATATGCAAAGAAGATAGGGGGGTATCCTGTAAAATTGTATGTACTATTGTGTGCCTTTAGCACCATCATTATCATCATCTTCCTTGGTGCTCCTTATACAGCATGGAACCCCCCACTGCAGCTGGCCTCCCTACAGGAAGCTTGAACCAAGCATTCACATACTCCTACAGCTGGCCTCCCTACAGGAAGCCTGAACCAAGCATTCACATACTGCTACAGCTGTCCTCCCTACAGGAAGCTTGAACTAAGCATTCACATACTCCTGCAGCTGGGCTCCCTACAGGAAGCCTGAACCAAGCATTCACATACTCCTACAGCTGTCCTCCCTGAAGGAAGCTTAAACCAACCATTCACATACTCCTGCAGCTATTCTCCCTACAGGAAGCCTGAACCAAGCATTCACATACTCCTGCAGCTGGCCTCCCTACAGGAAGATTGAACCAAGAATTCACATACTCCTGCAACTGGCCTCCCTACAGGAAGCTTGAACCAAGCATTCACATAATCCTACAGCTGGCCTCCCTACAGGAAGCTTGAACCAAGCATTCATATAATCCTACAGCTGGCCTCCCTACAGGAATCTTGAACCAAGCATTCACATACTCCTGCAGCTGGCCTCCCTGCAGGAAGCTTGAACCAAGCATTCACATTCTCTTGCAGCTGGCCTCCCTAAAGGAAGCTTGAACGAACATTCACATACTCCTGCAGCTGGCCTCCCTGCAGGAAGCTTGAACAAACATTCACATACTCCTGCAGCTGGCCTTCCTACAGGAAGCTTGAACGAACATTCACATAATCCTACAGCTGGCCTCCCTGCAGGAAGCTTGAACGAACATTCACATAATCCTACAGCTGGTCTCCCTACAGGAAGCTTGAACGAACATTCACATAATCCTGCAGCTGGCCTCCCTACAGGAAGCTTGAACGAACATTCACATACTCCTGCAGCCGGCCTCCCTGCAGGAAGCTTGAACCAAGCATTCACATTCTCTTGCAGCTGGCCTCCCTACAGGAAGCTTGAACGAACATTCACATACTCCTGCAGCTGGCCTCCCTATAGGAAGCTTGAACCAAGCATTCACATTCTCCTGCAGCTGGCCTCCCTGCAGGAAGCTTGAAACAAGCATTTACATACACCTGCATCTGGCCTCCCTGCAGGAAGCTTGAACCAAATATTCACATACTCTCGCAGCTGGCCTCCCTACAGGAAGCTTGAACCAAGCATTCACATACTCCTGCAGCTGGCCTCCCTACAGGAAGCTAGAACCAAGCATTCACATACTTCTGTAGCTGGCCTCCCTACAGGAAGCTTGAACCAAATATTCACATACTCCTGCAGCTGGCCTCCCTACAGGAAGCTTGAACCAAGCATTCACATACTCGTGCAGCTGGCCTTCCTACCGGAAGCTTGAACCAAATATTCACATACTCTCGCAGCTGGCTTCCCTACAGGATGCTTGAACCAAGCATTCACATACTCCTGCAGCTGTTTTTTCAGTGGAAATTTGTTTCACAACGGTGGCGTAGTCGTGTTCTTTCTTTATCTTCTCAGAGACCCTGGGGACTACATGGAGCAATGTGCCTTAAAGAAAATATTGTACTTCTGAAAACTTACTTACTTAGTTGTTCTTCTTCTACAGTGAGGTGTAGAGGTTTGGAAGACAGAGCATCATACTATCCTATCGGTTGTCTTCCTCCTGGCCTGGTTCCATTCTAGTCCTCGGTCCTTCAGAGATTGTAATTCTGAACACAAGGTTGTAATATGTTGTTCAGATTTTTGCACTAATAAACTTACTTCATTTAAAATACTTTCCTGTCATTTCTAAGCTTCAATTACCATAAAAATTACTGGTATAATTAATAAGTTAGTGACACGTACGGTAATGTATGATAAAATGTCAGTTAATTTTACTGTCAAAATAAAAATATGTAGTTAATTTTTTCTTGTGTTTCCATATATGTCTACATCATGAGATGAAAAGCTGTACACACATTTTTAGATATAAAAAGAAAAAAAAAACCATACAACGGCCATTTTGTGTTTTGAGTAAACAAAAGAGCATTTTTTTCACCCGTGCTTCGCGTTAAGTTCTTGTTTACTGCTTTTTTCTTGTTTGTATTCAGCACATTTGGAACAATTCTTCACGTAGGAAATAATAGGAAACTCAAATTGTAGCATTACAACAGGAGGCAATCTGATATCACTTTTTTTCCTGGTTAATGGAAGTACAAATAATGGTGCGACTTACAGTTAATGATGCCTTAGAATTGATGAAGTATGGTGATAGACGGTTCTTGCATTTGTATTGTACCATTTATAAAATTAATTTCTTTACACCAAATTTTTTTAAAAAACAAATTGCTTGACAGCGCATGACTGAAAAAAACTGTTACAAAAATGTGTCATCATATTTAGTTTCTGTTGTTGCACAAACCTCCACTCCACCTTCTGCTAATATTCCACACACTAACGCTAAAATAGGTCATTTACATTGTGAATTACATTACGACCACACAGTCTTCGCCAGGACAAAATAATGCAAAACAGTAGAGTAGAAAGTGAGAACTAATTTAAATGGGAAAAAGGGGGTCTGCATTTAGATTAGTTAACACTTTCTTGTCTCTGCTATTATTGTTAATTAGTCGTTGACCGCGTCCTTTTTGTAGTCGTAAAGTAATGTCGACAGAGAATCACTTTGGAA
Source organism: Oreohelix idahoensis (assembly GCA_024509875.1). Classification (NCBI taxonomy): domain Eukaryota; kingdom Metazoa; phylum Mollusca; class Gastropoda; order Stylommatophora; family Oreohelicidae; genus Oreohelix; species Oreohelix idahoensis. Next base: position 110,139 of record JAMPIV010003568.1, read on the forward strand.
ATTAATAAGGCATTGTGGAGTCCGACTGAAGATCGCTAACTTTTTACTTTACTTAGTCATTCATCGTCTACCTTGGAGTGTAGAGGTTTGCAAGAATGAGAGAGAGAGAGAGAGAGAGAGAGAGAGAGAGAGAGAGAGAGAGAGAGAGAGAGAGAGAGAGAGAGCCATTCTACACTATCAGCTGTCTTTCTGTTCGCCAGGTACCAGTCCAATCCTCGGTCCTGTGATGTGTGGACTTTGACTATTGCCACTTTAGCTTGATCAACTACTGCTGGAAGATTGTGATGTCGGTTAATACTTCTATCATCTGACCGGTCTATTTTCCTAGAACACAGTCATCATTATCTTTGTCACACTTCAGCTCCCCAAGAAGCATAGGCCTTCAGCAAACTTATGCCAAGTCTTCTAACCCCGTGCCATTAGCTCAAGGTCTTTCCATGTTTTCTTCATGCCCTTCATGCCTGTATCAGTTCTCTTCTCCCTGTGTTCCTTGGTCTCCTAGTAGCTCTCATGCCCTGATTATTCCAGAACAAGGACTGCCTGGTAAAGCTATCAACAGGTTTCCTCAATGTATGTCCTATCCATAAACAGTACATGATATAAATTAGAGCAACAAATGAAACTCAAAACTGTATCTGTATCGGCTTTATATTTCATAATATTTTACTCACATCATCTATCCATTTGGAAGAACAGGATTAATACATTTGAAACTGATTTGTTGCAAACCCAGTGATGTAGTCGGATCCGAACAACGGTTTTCTCTACATCGAGTGTCGGCTGCAATGGGTCTCAAACGTCTTGTCTCTTGCCTTGATGATGAACTCTGGTAGACTCTTTTTCCTGTCCTTCTCTTGATGTCACTTTTGACTTATTGGGTTGTCTTCCTCTTGCAGGTGTGCCCAGGGCCAAATTATCCATCAGGCTAAGTAGGCTGAAGCCGAGAGGTCCGAAGCTCTCGGGGGCCCGTGCATATGTTAAAAAATTATTTTAATAGGCATAGATTTATGTACAAAAAGAACAATCTTTGCACTTTGCAATCTCCATCATAACGTTCTAAAACGACAGCAAAAACAAAAATAGCTTAAAAGACACAATGCACCCCGGAAAAATCATAACAGCATATGAACTATTTGCTATACTAATAAACATTAATAAAAAAAAACATTACAAAAAAGAGGTACGCAATGCTAACAAACAAACATAACAGTCTATTAATAATACAAGTATTTACCATCACCGTGCAAGGGGGTTTGAAAAAAAAGAAATTTTAATTATAGCCTATTTGGTGAAGGGGGCCAAAACACCAAAAGGCCTAGAGGCCCTTCTTGGCTTAATCTGGCCCTTAGTGTGCCTCAACACTTCCTTCCATTATGGTTTTTAGTACGGTAAATTGTTATGTCTTTTTTTATCATCATAATAATTTTCCTATGCACTCTACCGAGCACAGAGCCGCTACAGCAGCTTATCCCATTGTAGATGAATGCTCCTGCCACTTTTATCGTATGATGCAAACAAATCTTCTCACAAAAGTCTGTCATTACCTATATTGACGATATCTGCCTTTTCAGCAATTCATGGGAAGAACACTTTGTTTTCTGGACTCAGATCTCTATTTGAAACACTTCGTACCCACAACCTAACTGCTAAACCATCTAAAGTTCATATAGGCTTCAGTGAAATATCTTTCCTATGCCATAGGGTAGGCAACGGTTCACTCAAAACCGAAGAACACAATGTTTCCAAGATTCTTAACCTATCCATTCCGGACAACTAAGAAACAAGTGCGTAGTCTTCTGGGTCTTGTTCAATGTTATGGTATGTTCATTCCTAATCTTTCTTCCATCACTGCTGACTTGTCTGCTTCGTTAAGGAAAGGCATGCCCAACAAGGTGCATTGGTCACATGCTTGTCAGACCACCTTAGCTTATATAAAGCTATTGTTCTCGACACCACCTATATTAAGATTGCCTGATAAGAATTTACCTTTTGTGCTCCGAACTGATGCTTCTCTGACCGGTATCGGTGGATCACTTATGCAAAGAGTTGATGGAATTGTGCATCTTGTTTATTTTATATCCAAGAAACTGTCCCAGGCTGAGAGAAAGTACTCGGTCATAGAGAGAACTCTTGGCAGTGATTTGGGCAGTCCTGAAACTACAAAGATATTTACTCGGCTCTCACATCGTCATTGAATCAGATCAACGTGCCTTATCCTTTCTGAAGAGGTCTTATCACAAGAACGCTGAAGTCGCCAGGTATGCCATCGCTATGCAATCATTTGATTTCGACATCAAAGCAATCAAAGGCGAAAAGAATGTATTCGCTGACGCATTGTCCTGATGTCCTCATGCAGATGTCGACAATGATGATAAACTCTCTGTATGAACTTCTCGCTCCTGTTATGCTATCTAATACCATGGGCACAGAACTGTTTTGACATGCCTTCGAAGTCTGGTAAACTTCAATTGATATGTCTTGCACATGCCATCCTTGTGATGGTTGGAATCATCTCGTTGTACAAACTAGATGCCTTATTCATGATGCTGGAACTTGGTCCACGAATGCTGTACATATTCGAGTTATGTTCTCCTGATGGACAGTGGTCAACTTCTTGTGACTTGTCGCTAACAGTTAACTTTCACAGATATACTTGTAAACCTTCAGTTTTCAGATGAATTATTGTCGTATGGTATCGACAAGGAAATGCATTAACCGCCTACCGCAGAAGTTGTAGACCTGCTTTTTTGTCGGTTCCAGAAAACTGTCATGAACATTGTTTTGCACATATTCGGATGCTGAATTAAATAATCATGAACATTTCAGCATGACTTTATTTGCTGAGCTGCAAGTCGTCCCATCATTTCACACTAAGACTGATAATATTTCCGAAGAACATTATTAACATTATCCGCATTCCAGTGAAAGACCAGATGTTGATCACGATGAAAACTTTAGTATATTCTAATTAGATTATATCATCAAACTTCATAATTCTCGCCGTTTGTATGTCGGTCACATCTAAGAGATCAATGTCACTCACTTTGTGCTGCACAATTCACCGACTTTTCTTCGTTGAGTATAATTTGGTAATTAGGCTTAGTTGGCCGACTGTAGTCTCGGGAAGATGAAAAAAAAAAACTTTTTTTTTCCCCGACGGAAGTGATGATGTTACGCTTCGTTCTTGCACACAGACAAATGCCCGTTTAGGGGATATACCTGTGCGCACCAACGAGTGGTACGATAATGCACTATTTGTGAGCAGTGCACCATTAGCGTTATTGTGTCGTAATAGGGAGCAGAAGAGTGACGTATGCAACGTCTGCTCTTGGAAGCAACTTCTTAACTTTCAGTCTCTTTTTGGCTGTGTCCGTCAGACTGTGTGGACGTGTATTTCTTGTGCTCCGTGAATATGGAGATATTTTATAAGTGCTTGTAGCCTTGTTCGATATGATGATGATCGCTACCGATATATTTATTGGCCAGTGTTGGGTCGCTACTCTCAAGGAGGTACCGTAACCCTGTTAACAGTTTTACGATATCAGAATTTTATGAAGCTCTTATTGAGATCAGTCCGGAGTGGACTTTGAAGAATATTGTCGGCCAGATTTAACTAAGCACATATGATATTGTAAAGGACAGACAGTGACACTGTATCATTGTGGTGATGTTATGAGGTGTTATAGGTGTTGTATCCACCTACGTGTACACCGAGTGAGGTTAAGCTGTGTACGTAGCTGAGGCTAATTGTTGAGAGTTTATGTATTCTCAGGATACCTACGGTGCTACCACATTTAGATCTCACTCGGGCTATATTTTAGGTTGTATGTTAAATTTGCTACGTGTCTAGGGTAATGTAAAGGTGATGATGTATTAATACAACATACACAACTAAAATTTAATAATATCGAATGAACAAGACTTTGGGTAAAATTTGGCAATCACGTATAGTACCATTTAATTTGTCCTGACCCTAAATGATCTGGGTCAGGACTGTTAATTCAAAATAAGAAATGTGCATTTATACAATGAATAATAATTAATGTAAGTAACCTGTCTTTAAGAATGAAAAGGCTATCTTATTACAGGACATGTATTTCCCATTCTTTTTATCTTTATTTTTTTTAATGGATAAGGGATGGTGGGTTGGGGTGGATCATCATCCACTCTATTGTTTTTACCTGTTATTACAATTTATATAAAGTGGATATGAGATCAAGTGCCGACTACGTGGCACTTATCTTTAATATATGGTGTATAGTGCTGATGTGGTTCTTCAGTGACCCTGGACCTGTCTCAAGGAAGTCCTGGCAGTACCAGTGGCAAGGTGCTTGTATTTTGCTTGAAAGCTCCTCCTCACACACCATAAGGCCTCACCAGGAGTTCAGGGTCTGGCTTTTTAACACGAGATTTAACCCGAAATCAATGAAATAATTCCACACTAGTAATAATTTTACTGGCATTTCTTTTAGCCTAAGAATAGATCGCCTGTGTCCAGACTGCAAAACTTTATTTGTTAAAAGCTTGACTTCTGCTCTCAAACATACACTAGGTTGAATATTTTGTTGTCAAATGGCACTGAGCCTTGGTTTACTTCCCTATTGTCAAACCCACTGGTCAATGAAAAAGACGAGTCCAAAAAAACGACTCTTTTTTGAAAATCTCAAATACGTCTATGTGTTTATACATGCGCTGGTCAGTGTGTCTTTACTATTACGGTGTGAGAAAATGTTTCGCGTGACTAACAAATTTGCCGTTCCTATCTCCCCTCTTTCTTCATAACTAACTAACATAAGCCAATAGGATTCAAATCTACGGATTTGACTTTTGGTTTGAAATGTTACCAAAACCGAGTATGAATGTGTCAAACCGTATGTCTCAATACTTTCGTTCTTCCTTATCTTCGTTATTATTTGACCGATTGAAAAGATTAAAATTGTTTATTACTCTGTCACGTGTCCTTCATCTTACTGTTATATTTTCGTCTCAGTCGTTATCAAATTGTCCATTTTTGCTTTTCATCTTTATTGGTTCAGAACAACATACTTTTATTATCAAAGTTCAGAGAACATATTAGAAAGGTGATATGGTATAGAATAAACAACATTATCGTTTTTATTTCACTCTGTCTTTCCTTTTTATTCTTCCCTCTATACATTACACGCGTTCAATAGTACCTTTCTGTTCTCCCCTCTTGCGCTAGTCGTTTCAGTTGCCAAGCATCTAGTGTCACTAGGAGTACGGTAGATTTTACTCTATGCTAACTCCCTTTGCAGTTTTGCCTCTCTCTCGCTCGAACACGTCTTGGTCTAGTGCCAAAATTGTTTTTAAGTTATATTTAATTTTCATTACGGAGATGGGCAAAGACGGTGGGGGGTATCCTCACATGGCGTTACTAGATTCAAATCGCGTGTCGTTGGTGGGCGTTTTATTAAAAAAAAACGACTTTCTAGAGACAAAATATTACATTATTGCGTCCGATTTTGTGACTTTTAGCAAGTGGTTTTGCCCTCGGCAATTATCACTGGGAGTAGGGGGGTCTACAAGGTGTAACTAGAGCGTTTTTTTTCTTTTCTTTCCAACAGTTTGATTTTATGAGAATATCAAGCGGGTGGGGCAATAGTGTTAAGGAAGGGTTAATTTTTTCGTGGCGTAGTGAAAATAAAATGCAAATGCGTTAATGACGTTACATTGAGACAAGTGAATCAAGGATATCTCGCTACACATCTCCCCTCTTTAAAAGTCTGCATCAAAATGCAACTTTATAATCCGTGATACACATCGGAATCAATGATCTCAACTATACTTTATGAATATCCTGGTTTTCATCAGATAGGTGCCTACTCAAGAAATCTGCCCCAATATTCTGTAAACCAGGAATGTATTCAATGGTGAATGAGTATGGTTGAATGAGAAGTGACCATCTTAACAAACGTGCATTTCCATGCTTTGCCTGTGCCAAAAACATTAATGGCTGATGATCTGATTGGACCACGAATGTTCTACCATATAGATAGATCTGGAACTTTCTGATTGCCCAGACTAGAGCTAAACATTCTTTTTCAATAGTTGAGTAGTTTTTTCCGCATTGTTTAACTTGCGGCTGGCATAAGCAACTGGGTTTAATTCCCCATCTGGTAAAGAGGATCTTTGTAATAATGTGGCCCCTAATCCCACATTACTAGCGTTCGTTCTTACCACAAATTCCTGACTCAAATTAGGTAATTTAAATATAGGCTTACTAGTGAGTTTCTCCTTTAACTCACTGTATGCCAATTCACATTGTGCCGACCATTCAATTTTATCTGGTTTTCCCTTACGAGTTAAATCCGTCAGAGGCGCACACACAGAGTTAAAGTTTTTAATGTTTTCTGATAAAAACCACATATTGACACAAAAGATCGCACATCTTTCTTAGTGTGAGGTCTGGGTGCTCTCTGAAATTTCTCCAGGTTCTCGGGGTCAGGGGTCATGCTACCCTGATGTACCGTATGTCCCAAGAATTCTAACTCCTTGCATCCAATACAACATTTTGTTGGTCTAGCAGTCAAGTTTGCCTCTCTGAGTCTATCAAATAGCATATTCAAAGAGTTAACGTGTTCTTCAAATGTGTCAGTAGCGATGATGATATCATCCATGAAATTGGTAATACATGTGTTTTTTTAGTGGATCCAACAGTTTTCGCATCATTCGGGAAAACACGCTCGGCGCATTCTTTAATCCAAACGGTAACATGTTGAATTCATAATGCCCTTTGGAGGTGCTAAACGCTAGATAAGGTCAAATCTCAGGCTTCATTGGAATTTGGTAATATCCCTTGCTGAGATCTACCTTGGAAAAATATTTTGCCTTTATCAGTCTGGCAAACAGTTGGTTAGTATCAGGTAATGGATCCACCTGACCTTCTGTGACAGCATTCAGTTTCCTGTAATCTATGCACAGTCTATGTTCCCCAGAGGGTTTCCTCAACAAAACCACACTGGAACTATAAGGAGATTCACTGTGAGAAATAATCCCTTCTTGTAACAGATAATCTATCTCCTCTTTCAATGCTTTCTCTTTTGTGAATGGGATAGTATAGGCTCTCATACAGATGGGTGTTGGGTCTAATAGTTTCATGTCATATTCCAACAAGTTGGTGTGCCACGGTCTGTCCGTTGACACGTCTGTAGGATTTTCCAGAACCTGTTGAATCTTCTCCCTCTGCCCTTTTGTCAAATGTTTACTGATTTTTACCTGTGCAGGAGTTTCACACGGTTTCAGCGGGTACTCATAAGAGGTGAGAGGTTCATTCTTCATCTCAGTGGCTATGGCTAAGGTCATTAAATGTTGTCCTTCCCCATTGTTTCTTTCAATGTATTTCTTCAGAAGGTTCACATGATAGACTTTCTCCTTTCCTTTCTTGTCTATCTTATAGTTAGTTCTGGATACCTTTTCCAAAACTGTGTATGGACCTTGCCATCCAATTTGAAGTTTGTTGCTGCTGCCGGGTAGTAGAAGAAGCACCTTCTCCCCCACAGCTAGCTCCCTATCCTTCGCTTTCTTATTGAAATATTCAGCATGTTTCTTCCTGGCTTGTCTCAAGTTATCATTTGCAAGTTTCCAGCCAGTTTTTAGACGAGTGGTCAGCTCGTTCATGTCGTGAAAACGAGTTGTGTAAACCCACTACTTTGTTAAATCCCTATGTCGAGAGCCCAGCCAATTAACGCACAGTCTCTGAGACAGAATAAATTACCTGAAGTTACGCCAGGAAAAAAACTTAAGCCCTGTTTTTTCGGATGTGGGTCGTGGCCATCTTGTTCACGCAAGATGGCGGAAGAAAACTGAATAAAATTAAGCTGTACGAGCAAAAGACGAAACGGCAGGAAACCAATCAGCTTGCTCCGCCAGGAACCAACCAAAAGCTTTGCTTAAGCATTCACCTACCTATATAATCGGGTGAGATTTTATACAAAAGCACGCAACCAGACACGAAGCCAGAGAGACGACCGACTGTGTGAGAGGAGCTGTCAACCTGATTTATTGATTGCCTGAGAGCATTGACCTGCAGCCTGCTTCGCTAAGTCGAGTCAAAATCTGGCCTGTTTAAATCTTGGAGGGTAAATATAAATTTACTATAAACTGGTAGGAAAATAGGCCTACAGCAGATACACCTGTATATATATATATATATATATATATATATATATATATATATATATATATATATATATATATATATATATATATTTAACATATATTGTTTTAATATGAACGTATCAGTTTACTGATTGTATCTTGGGGGAATTAGGTATAATGATTTTATTTCCTAATATGATTGAATAGACGAAGACTAATAGGACTCATACTTCAATCTATTGTCTCCTATAACTTCAGTCTATTGTCTCAGATAACTCCAAACTGAAATATAACCAAAACAGTCCTTGTTAGGACTCAACCTATTGTCTCCTATTACTTCAATCTATTATCTCAGACCAACTGCAATATAACCAAAACAGTCCTTGTTAGGACTCAATCTATTGTCTCCTATAACTCAATCTATTGTCTCCTATAACTCAATCTATTGTCTCCTATAACTTCAGTGTTATCTCAGATAAAACCAACTGAAATATAACAAAAACAGTCCTTGTTAGGACTCAATCTATTGTCTCATCTAACTCCAATCTATTGTCCCATATAACTCCCACCTGATATATCACCAAACAGTCCTCGTCTCATATACTCCTATCATAAGAACATAACAATATTGTTAGGATATATGTTACCAGCTAGTATAGCACTCGTCAGAGAGGGCCTGGTATATTATAGGGGGAAGAAAATAGTTGTATCACACCTAGGTGTACATATTATGGGATGTATTCATGTATTCAATGTATTCATGTATTGAATTTATATTATTAAATGTATCCATGTATTAGTTTATCAGAAAGAATGTTTTGCAAGTAGACACCTGTCTTGTCTCGCTATTGCTAAATCATACTGAGCCATGTTGTCATTCATCCTACATGCAGACACTGAGACACGCTCATATCATATACAATAGAAATAGGTGGGCTTGAGGACAGAAATTAGCCCCAATTTTTCCTTGTTACAGGTTTTATTCGTGTCATAAAAACTGAGATCGTGGGTCGTCAGTCCAGCTGACTGGAACTCCGCAGGAGCATAGAGATTGCACAGAATCTACATCTTTAGTTCCCCTCAGTCTTGGGTGGGCTAAAGGAACGATCTTCAGCCGGTTTTGTGTCAACCAAACCAAGAACTTCTAAGAGATGAGTACACATTAGTACCATTTCTGTCAGCATTGTGAGCAAAAATTAGTGTCAGTGACGAGAAAGTGATTTAGCGTAGCAAGAGACAAAAATAACAGCATAGCTGATAAATGTTATATACTTAATTAACAGCACAGCTGATACATTTACTATAAGGGATTAACAGCACAGCTGATATAAATTTGTTTCCTATAATTCGAAGACTTGTAATATATATATGTGTATATATATATATATATATATATATATATATATATATATATATATATATATATATATATATATATATATATATATATATATATATATATATATATATATATATATATATATATATATATATGTGAATCATATGTGAATCATATGTAAACTTACAAATCCATTACATTCCATTTTTCAACATTCACCCTTCAGCACAAGAGTAGATAGTGTATATACTAAATAAATAATAAGGAAATTTATTTGAACGACTTGTCAATTTTATCTTTGTTAAGAAAAATCTGTTTCCTTGTTTATTAATATCACAGTTAGTTACACAGCGGAGGTGGCACTTTATGTCGGTCTCCTCTCTACCATTGTTTCGAGATCAGAACATTCACAGCCGTAACTAATTTGTGATACCAGTAGTTCTCTCAGACACTGGGACTTCACCATTTTCTGCAGAAATTCTATTTCTGTAATTGTCAGTACTATACTGACCTTAGAGCCAAATAAAAACCTCACGCCACAGTTCACATACTGATATGATGAGGTAAAAGTCTCTTCTGCCTTCTTATCTGTCCATGTCCTCAATAAGACTTCGAATGGACCTTTGATTGGTCTGCCATATAGCAGTGTTGCTGGCGCCATTCCAGTCGAATTATGTGGGACTTCCCGATACGCAAACAAGGCAGCGGGTAGGTATTGATCCAACGTGTCAGGTTTCTCATGGGCCAAATTCCTCAGGATGGAGATAAGTGTCCCGTTGAACCTTTTCACCTGGCCGTTCCCTTGAGGGTAATACGGACTACAATGAAAGTGTCTGGCTTGGAAGATCCTGAAAACTTCCTCAGTTAGTCTTCCCTTGAACTGTGATCCATTATCAGTCACGATTTGGTTGGGAAAGCCTAACCTTGTGAATATAGTGAGTAATGCCTCTGCCACATGTTTCGAATCGATTGATGACAGGGCTACCGCCTCTCCCCATATAGAGCAAGTGTCCACCAGAGTAAGGATGTAACTGTTCCTCCTCTTGGTACGTGTGAGAGGTCCCACAATATCCACTGCAACTCTTTCGAAAGGGGTTCCCACGATTGGCATCTCCCCTAAAGTTGCAGGTGCAGTCCAATGCTTTGGAGCTACCCTTTGACATTCTGGGCAGGATTTGACATATCTCTTTACATCTTCCGTTATCCCTGGCCAGAAGTAATGACAAGCTATACGCTGTCTTGTGGCGCTGATCCCCATATGACCACTGAAGGGAGTCGCATGTCTTAACTCCATCACCTTTTCCCTATATGAAGTTGGAAGTACCAGCTGTCCATGACCATTTGAACCAGTTCCGGCCTTCCTATACATGAGTTTGTTCTTCATATAAAATTCTCCTTTGTTAGGAGGGGTATGGCATTTCGGGAGTTTCTTGAAACACGGCTTGAGGGTCCTATCCTCAGCCTGTGCCTTCCTCATCTCCTCTGGATGAGTATTTGAAACCACATATTTTTTTGGAGTGGTTTTTGCCACCACTGTTGAAGACCACTATAATAAATGTTGCAGATGAGAGAACCTCTTATCTCCATACGCCACACATAGGGCAGATGATATATATTATAGGGGAAAGAAAATGGTTGTATCACACCTAGGTGTACATATTATGGGATGTATTCATGTATTGAATGTATTCATGTATTGAATTTATATTATTAAATGTATCCATGTATTAGTTTATCAGAAAGAATGTTTTGCAAGTAGACACCTGTCTTGTCTCGCTATTGCTAAATCATACTGAGCCATGTTGTCATTCATCCTACATGCAGACAGTGAGACACGCTCATATCATATACAATAGAAATAAGTGGGCTTGAGGACAGAAATTAGCCCCTATTTTTCCTTGTTACAGGTTTTATTCGTGTCATAAAAACTGAGATCGTGAATCGTCAGTCCAGCTGCCTGGAACTCCGCAGGAGCATAGAGATTGCACAGAATCTACATCTTTAGTCCCCCTCAGTCTTGGGTGGGCTAAAGGAACGATCTTCAGCCGGTTTTGTGTCAACCAAACCAAGAACTTCTAAGAGATGAGTACACATTAGTACCATTTCTGTCAGCATTGTGAGCAAACATTAGTGTCAGTGACGAGAAAGTGATTTAGCGTAGAAAGATACAATAATAACAGCATAGCTGATAAATGTTATATACTTAATTAACAGCACAGCTGATACATTTACTATAAGGGATTAACAGCGCAGCTGATATAAATTTGTTTCCTATAATTGGAAGACTTGTAATATATATATATATATATATATATATATATATATATATATATATATATATATATATATATATATATATATATATATATATATATATATGTGTGTGTGTGTGAGTGTGAATCATATGTAAACTTACAAATCCATTACATTCCATTTTTCAACATTCACCCTTCAGCACAAGAGTAGATAGTGTATATACTAAATAAATAATAAGGAAATTGTATTTGAACGACTTGTCAATTTTATCTTTCTTAAGTAAAATCTGTTTCCTTGTTTATTAATATCACAGTTAGTTACACAGCGGAGGTGGCACTTTATGTCGGTCTCCTCTCTACTATTGTTTCGAGATCAGAACATTCACAGCCGTAACTAATTTGTGATACCAGTAGTTCTCTCGGACACTAGGACTTCACCATTTTCTGCAGAAATTCTATTTCTGTAATTTTCAGTACTATACTGACCTTAGAGCCAAATAAAAACCTCACGCCACACTGGGGGCTCGTCCGGGATATTTTTGTATATCTTGAGCCATACTTAGTCTATTCATCTATCTACACTCTATCTTGTGCCACCCATAGATAACTAAAGAAACAAATTTTTGAAAAAAATTCTATAATATGATTTTTTTATTGTTTTCTTAGGAGGAGTACCATTTAGTACTCAGTAAATAGTTGATGCTCACAAGGTTGCACGGAAATTATTTGTTCATTTAATTAATTAAGTTTAATTATAATATTTGGATATAGTAAATTTATATACCCTATCTAAGTAACGCCATGGCTGATCTAGTGAAGTTCAGGACTGCGATCATGCAGATGGGTAAGGAATTAAACATGACAGGTGATGCTCTTACTCAGTATGTCACTACAGAAGTGGACAAACACATTGATAGGGAAGAAAGAAAGTTGCAATTAGAGACAGAAGCCAAAAGACTGGAAGCTGAAAGAGAAGCCAAAAGACTGGAAGCTGAGAGAGAAGACAAAAGACTGGAAGCTGAGAGAGAAGACAAAAGACTGGAAGCTGAGAGAGAAACCAAAAGATTAGAAATTGAAGCCAAGAAATGGGAAGCTGAAAATGAGGCAAAGAAAATTGAAGCTGAGGAAAGGAAATTACAAGCAGAGAGAGACCATCAGTTGAGATTAAAAGAGCTTGAAATTCAGGCAAATACTGGCAATAATGGTGGTAGCTCACCTCACTCAGAGAGTAGCTTTAGTCAGAGCACCTCAAGTGGGGCCATGAATTTTAATCTGGACCCATTTGTTGAAAAAGAAGACGCCATTGAGTCGTACCTGGATAGATACGAAAGACTTGCCACTACCTATGGCTTTGTGAAAGAAAAGTGGAGTCTTAAACTATCTCAGGGATTGAGAGGTGTTGCCTACGATGTATATTTGAAGCTCTCAAGAGATGACCAGGAAGATTACGAAATCCTGAAGCAGGCACTGCTTGTGAGATATGAAAAGAACTCAGAATCATATAGAAAGAAATTCCGAACAGCTAAACTTCTTCCAGGAGAAAACTATCACCAATTCTCTGCTAGATTGGAAACCTATTTGGAAAAATGGAGTAGTTTAGGAAAGTGTCAGGATCTGAAAGAAATGATAATGATGGAGCAAGTGAAAGAGTCCATGCCTCAAGAAATGAGGAAGTTTATCATGGAACAAGGAGCAGAGAGATTGGAAAATATTGTAACTGTTGCTGAGAGATATCAAGCAGCTCAGGCAGAATTAGTAGGAAGTAAGAAAAAGCAGGGTGAAAACTTCACATAATCACAAAACTATTCCAAATATGAACAAAAGGAACCTATCACAAGGAACAAACAAAGATTTGACCAAAAGGACAAAAACCCTCTAAGATCGGATAAGACACCTTACCGGAAGGAAGGAAAGTGGTGTAAAACTTGTCTAATGAGTAACCACAATACTGCAGACTGCAGAAGGAACAACCCTCCTTATTACGCTCTGTGTCTCACAACAGGGAACAAGGGAAGGAAGGAACTGGCAGGTAGTCAGAATGACCTCCATCATCCTCCTGTCTGTGAGGAAGTGACATGCAATGGCACCAAAATTCAGTGCTTATATGATTCAGGTTTGGAATTCGACTCAGTCGTGAGTGCAACCCTAGTGCACCCTGACCAACTTACAACAAAAACAGTGGACATACAAGGGGCAATGCAGGGAACTGGCACCATGACACTTCCCATAGCAAGGATCAACGTGAGAACTCGCTATGTGGAAGGAGTGATAAGAACAGCAGTAAGTGATGATCCTATATACCCGCTGGTAATAGGATGTAAATATGTCTTTTTGGGAGACCCAGTAAAACCTGTTGTCATGGCAGCAAACCATACCAGGTCGAGCACCAAAAAGGAGGAGGGAGATCCAATAAACATTCATCGTACAAAGATAAAAAAGGCTCAAAAAGCAGACAGCACATTGAAGTCTTGTTTTGGCAAATTGCCAAAGGCCCATAACCCTGCAGAGAAAGGAGACTACTATATGGAAAATGGCCTACTCTACAGACAAGCTGGAAAAGGACCTAAAGAGCATGGTCAGCTGGTAGTGACAAAATTCTATAGGGAGGAAATTATGGAGCAAGAGCATGCTACATCAGGCAGTGGTCACAGAGGAAAAGGGGCCACTGGTCAAAATATAGCATTGCAATATTACTGGCCAGGAATAATTGAAGACATAAGTCGGTATATGAAATCCTGTTCAGAATGTAACCAGGTAACCTCATTCAGAAGCGTAGACCAGTTACAGGACCTAGGGAAGTATTGTTGCGGACGTAGGCCCACAAAGAAAATACACCAGAGAAAACAACAGGTAGATGCAGTGATAAAGAGAAAACAAAATCACAACAAGTCTACTGTTACACCAGTAACCATGGCAACTCTCCGTATTGTACAGAGAGGGGACGAGAGACATCCCACCCCGACTAGATATTTGTCGGAACACCATGGCCTGGATCCTTTGGAAAATTTGGTTAGTCAGCAACCAGTATTTAAAAAGCTGCAGAAACAAACCCGAACCAAAGTAGGTAGGAACCAGGGCTGTACCACACAGTTGATGGAGACAGGCCCCACTTCGGTATACTGCCCCTTACAATAGAAATAGGTGTGGTTTCGGCAACGTTGTTGTATTGCCGTCCCCATACACAGTCCACTGGAAGCATTGCTGCGGACATGGACTGAACAATAGCAAGCACAAGCACTCAAGGATGAGATTGACTATCTCTTAAAAGAGAAAATTATTTCAAAGTCTGAATCTCCCTATAGCTCAAGTGTGGTGCTATTAAGGAAGCCTAGTGGTGAACACAGGTTATGTATTTACTACAAGAAGCTATATGCGATCACAGAATCTCAGGTGAACCCATTACCTGACACCAACCAGCTGTTCTCTACACTGAGTAAGGCTAGGTATTTATCGAAGGTAGATCTAAGCAATGGATACTACCAAATACCAGTGAAACCAGAAGTTAGGAAAATGCTGGCGTTTAGTACATCAGACGGACACTACGAGTTTAATGTACTACCCTTTGGGCTGAAAAATGCCCCAAGTATCTTTTCAAGAATGATGAGGAAATTGTTGGAACCTCTACAAAATCCCCATATCACTAACTTTATGGATGACATTCTTGTTGCTACCAACACATTTGAAGAGCATATAGTAGCGCTCTCCATGTTGTTTGACAGACTGAGAGCCACTGGATTGACTGCACGTCCAACCAAGTGCTATATCGGTTCTAAGGAGTTAGAATTCCTAGGTCACACTATTTCTACAGGTCATATGTCTCCTGACCCAAAGAATATAGAGAAGTTAAAGAAGGCACCCAGACCTCAAACGAAGAAAGATGTAAGATCATTCGTGTCATTATATGGGTCCTATCAGAAGTACATACCACACTTTAACTCTCTGTGTGCACCATTAACTAACTTAACTAAGAAAGGACAGCCTGATAAAATCCAATGGAATGCTGATTGTGAAAAAGCTTACAGAGCTAAAAGCAAAACTCACCAGCAAACCAATCCTTACGCCACCCGATATCACACAGGAATTTGTATTAAGGACGGACGCTAGCAGTATAGGTATTGGTGCAACTCTCTTGCAGAAATCAAAAGCCCAGCCGGAGGAACTTTTACCAGTCGCCTACGCCAGCAGGAAGCTGAATGCAGCTGAGTTGAACTACTCGACCATAGAGAAAGAATGTTTGGCTCTAATTTGGTCCATCGACAAATTTTCACCTTACTGTATGGGACACACTTCATTGTCCAAAGCGATCATCAGCCTTTAACTTTCTTGGCTGCATCTAAAAAGTTAAATTCGAGATTGCTAAGGTGGAGTCTGCTTCTGGCGCCGTATTCCTTTACCGTGAATTACATTCCGGGAAGAGACAATGTAGGAGCGGATTTTTTAAGTCGACACCATATTACTATGGAAGGACAGACGCAAAAGGATTAACTACAGCAGGGGTTTACACGTTAGCTATGACAGGTCACAGCTAGGAAAGGAGGGGGCTATGTCGTGAAAACGAGTTGTGTAAACCCACTACTTTGTTAAATCCCTATGTCGAGAGCCCAGCCAATCAACGCACAGTCTCTGAGAGAGAATAAATTACCTGAAGTTACGCCAGGAAAAAACTTAAGACCTGTTTTTTTTCGGATGTGGGTCGTGGCCATCTTGTTCACGCAAGATGAAGGAAGAAAACTGAATAAAATTAGGCTGTACGAGCAAAAGACGAAACGGCAGGAAACCAATCAGCTTGCTTTGCCAGGAACCAACCAAAAGCTTTGCTTAAGCATTCACCTACCTATATAATCGGGCGAGATTTTATGCAAAAGCACGCAACCAGACACGAAGCCAGAGAGACGACCGACTGTGTGAGAGGAGCTGTCAACCTGATTTATTGCTTGCCTGAGAGCATTGACCTGCAGCCTGCTTTGCTAAGTCGAGTAAAAATCTGGCCTGTTTAAATCTTGGAGGGTAAATATAAATTTACTATAAACTGGTAGGAAAATAGGCCTACAGCAGATACACCTGTGTATATATATATATATATATATATATATATATATATATATATATATATATATATATATATATATATATATATATATATTGTTTTAATATGAACGTATCAGTTTACTGATTGTATCTTGGGGGAATTAGGTATAATGATTTTATTTCCTAATATGATTGAATAGACGAAGACTAATAGGACTCATACTTCAATCTATTGTCTCCTATAACTTCAGTCTATTGTCTCAGATAACTCCAAACTGAAATGTAACCAAAACAGTCCTTGTTAGGACTCAACCTATTGTCTCCTATTACTTCAATCTATTATCTCAGACGAAAAGACACTACAGCCTGCAATATAACCAAAGCAGTCCTTGTTAGGAGTCAATCTATTGTCTCCTATAACTCAATCTATTGTCTCCTATAACTCAATCAATTGTCTCCTATAACTTCAGTGTTATCTCAGATAAAACCAACTGAAATATAACAAAAACAGTCCTTGTTAGGACTCAATCTATTGTCTCATCTAACTCCAATCTATTGTCCCATATAACTCCCACCTGATATATCACCAAACAGTCCTCGTCTCATATACTCCTATCATAAGAACATAACAATATTGTTAGGATATATGTTACCAGCTAGTATAGCACTTGTCAGAGAGGGCCTGGTATATTATAGGGGGAAGAAAATGGTTGTATCACACCTAGGTGTACATATTATGGGATGTATTCATGTATTGAATGTATTCATGTATTGAATTTATATTATTGAATGAATCCATGTATTAGTTTATCAGAAAGAATGTTTTGCAAGTAGACACCTGTCTTGTCTCGCTATTGCTAAATCATACTGAGCCATGTTGTCATTCATCCTACATGCAGACACTGAGACACGCTCATATCATATACAATAGAAATAGGTGGGCTTGAGGACAGAAATTAGCCCCAATTTTTCCTTGTTACAGGTTTTATTCGTGTCATAAAAACTGAGATCGTGGGTCGTCAGTCCAGCTGCCTGGAACTCCACAGGAGCATAGAGATTGCACAGAATCTACATCTTTAGTCCCCCTCAGTCTTGGGTGGGCTAAAGGAACGATCTTCAGCCGGTTTCGTGTCAACCAAACCAAGAACTTCTAAGAGATGAGTACACATTAGTACCATTTCTGTCAGCATTGTGAGCAAAAATTAGTGTCAGTGACGAGAAAGTGATTTAGCGTAGAAAGAGACAATAATAACAGCATAGCTGATAAATGTTATATACTTACTTAACAGCACAGTGGGGAGCCGCGCTAGCGTAGTGGTTACCACACCGCTCTGGCGACCGGGTGATCCAGGATCAAACCCGGGCGACGGCATTTGAGGATTTTTCGTCGACCGGGATTTGGACTGGATTAACTCGAGACCTGGCGAGTACATTTGAAGGAGTGTCGTCGACCAGGGATTGGCGGCTCCTGAGCCGACCCAGCTCTAATGGGTACCTCCGAAATCGGCGAGTATCTGCCTGAATGGCGAGGGACACCTATCTCTGTACAAGAAAAAAGGGATACTCACGTAAAATCAATGTCAGGTTAGAGATAAATAATAACCTGAGATTTCGCCTCGAGTATTAGCGGGCGTACGAAAAAAAAAAAAAAAGCACAGTTGATACATTTACTATAAGGGATTAACAGCACAGCTGATATAAATTTGTTTCCTATAATTGGAAGACTTATATATATATATATTTATATATATATATATATATAAATATATATATAAATATATATATATATATATATATATATATATATAGTATATTTGTGGCCTATCATCTATATACTGCGCTAGGAAGCCAGTGCACTATATGCTATATATATATATATATATATATATATATATATATATATATATATATATATTTATATTTTTATATTTATATTTTTATATTTATATTTATATTTATATTTATAAACTTACAAATCCATTACATTCCATTTTTCAACATTCACCCTTCAGCACAAGAGTAGATAGTGTATATACTAAATAAATAATAAGGAAATTGTATTTGAACGACTTGTCAATTTTATCTTTGTTAAGTAAAATCTGTTTCCTTGTTTATTAATATCACAGTTAGTTACACAGCGGAGGTGGCACTTTATGTCGGTCTCCTCTCTACTATTGTTTCGAGATCAGAACATTCACAGCCGTAACTAATTTGTGATACCAGTAGTTCTCTCAGACACTGGGACTTCACCATTTTCTGCAGAAATTCTATTTCTGTAATTGTCAGTACTATACTGACCTTAGAGCCAAATAAAAACCTCACGCCACAGTTCACATACTAATATGATGAGGTAACAGTCTCTTCTGCCTTCTCATCTGTCCATGTCCTCAATAAGGCTTCGAATGGACCTTTGATTGGTCTGCCATATAGCAGTGTTGCTGGCGCCATTCCAGTCGAATTATGTGGGACTTCCCGATACGCAAACAAGGCAGCGGGTAGGTATTGATCCAACGTGTCAGGTTTCTCATGGGCCAACTTCCTCAGGATGGAGATAAGTGTCCCGTTGAACCTTTTCACCTGGCCGTTCCCTTGGGGGTGATACGGACTACAATGAAAGTGTCTGGCTTGGAAGATCCTGAAAACTTCCTCAGTTAGTCTTCCCTTGAACTGTGATCCATTATCAATCACGATTTGGTTGGGAAAGCCAAACCTTGTGAATATAGTGAGTAATGCATCTGCCACATGTTTCGAATCGATTGATGACAGGGTTACCGCCTCTCCCCACATAGAGCAAGTGTCCACCAGAGTAAGGATGTAACTGTTCCTCCTCTTGGTACGTGTGAGAGGTCCCACAATATCCACTGCAACTCTTTCGAAAGGGGTTCCCACGATTGGCATCTCCCCTAAAGTTGCAGGTGCAGTCCAATGCTTTGGAGCTACCCTTTGACATTCTGGGCAGGATTTGACATATCTCTTTACATCTTCCGTTATCCCTGGCCAGAAGTAATGACAAGCTATACGCTGTCCTGTGGCGCTGATCCAAATATGACGACTAAAGGGAATCGCATGTCCTAACTCCATCACCTTTTCCCTATATGAAGTTGGAAGTACCAGCTGTCCATGACCATTTGAACCAGTTCCGGCCTTCCTATACATGAGTTTGTTCTTCATATAAAATTCTCCTTTGTTAGGAGGGGTATGGCATTTCGGGAGTTTCTTGAAACACGGCTTGAGGGTCCTATCCTCAGCCTGTGCCTTCCTCATCTCCTCTGGATGAGTATTTGAAACTACATATTTTTTTGGAGTGGTTTTTGCCACCACTGTTGAAGACCACCATAATAAATGTTGCAGATGAGAGAACCTCTTATCTCCATACGCCACACATAGTGCAGATGATAAATAGGTTAGTACTGAACTGTTACTGTGTATAAAGTCTGTGGTGAGTGGTATGGAGGGTACCGTCACTCACACTGTACTGTCAAGCATAGACCAACGAATCAGACCGGTGTTCATTTCCAATTGACAGCACATAATTTATTCACACAGTAACATCAATCAGGTACGATACACTACACAGGTACAACAGCATACAAGAATCCAATAATAATCAATTGCGCAGAATGTCATAGCTCTCCAGTATGATGTAAACCCTGTTTACATCGCAGTTCTAATGTTACATCAGTAAATCCACCAGAACGACTGCTGACAATCGCAGTACTAATACATTCATCAAAACACTGGCCTCATCATATTTTAACCATAGAGCTCGATTATAGAATAGTGGTGCACTTCTCATCGAATGTGAGCAATAACAAAATCTCGGTTGTTCACGGACTAGCCGCGAGCTATTCACTACAGCACAAAACCAGTACAGAATAACTAGATGACTAGCGCTCACGACGCTTTCTGTACTCTCTGTTTTCTAACATATAAATGTTTAAACAAGCCCACAAGCGCCACAACCCTAAATTCACTCTGTACACTCAGCATAGTACGAATCACTTCCCTTTGACCTTAACAGACTTCCACACCCCCCGGAGAAAAAAATGATTTATCTTTTTTTTTTTAAAAACTACATCAACGAAAAATGAGGGGTCAGCTAAGCTCTAATCTACGCTTAGAACAATTATCTTATGTTAAGTTCATAAAGATACATCGACAAATAATAAAGCAAGTGTACAATAAAGCAAATTACACAAAATAATCTGTAAGTACACTGAAATAATCATTTACAAACAAAGTTAAGTATGTTCACTGCAGAATAAACATGATACAATAAAAGGCAAATAAATACAAGATCAAGTAAAAGAACACTGAAAATCAACAATGAAATCGAAATAGGAAGAAAGATCAATAATACCTAATAGTAACAATTAAGTTAATCAAATCCTTGCATAAAAAATACAACTGTCACCAATAGTTACATATACTAATCCATATTACAATACAAAGGATGGAAGTATAAGAAGTGTAAGAAGTAAACGTATACAAATAGAATCAAGTAGCACCTAGATGAAACATGGAAGCAAAACTAAAGTATAAACCGCTACAAAAGAAATGGAGTGAAACGAAGAATCATCCGAAAAGGAAGAAGGAAATTAAAATATGAATGCATAGAAAGACAACAACAATACATCCCAACAACTATCCAACCAAACAACGCATAATAAATAATTTAGAAAATTACAAAACTTATTCATAACTAAAATGAATTATCACAGGCATCACACAAAAAAGTGCGATATGTAAAAAATATCACAATCTCAAAAAAAAAAATTACTATTTTTAATGTGGAAATATCAACATATATTATTACAACTAATTAAGCGCTTGGCGCAGAAAAAAATATAACAATGTCAAAGAAAAATACATTTCCCTAGAAAAAAAATACAATACAAAAAAGTTTCTTAAAGCTAAGTTAAATAAAAATAGTATTTTAATTTTTTCAAGTTTCAACCTGTAATTAATAAATCAAAAGTGAAATGAGCTTTAACAAAATGAGTGACATCTAACCAAAAAAATTCCTATTCTTAAGTAGACTCACAATAATCGCATACTAGTTTAAACAAAATTCGGCACAAAAAAGCACATGGTAAAAAAAAATACCCCATTATATGCATAACAACTTGTAAACATATAAGCATAACATTATCTAACAAAAAATCTGCTTCGACAAAAACAATGTTACATGCCTAAACGGCAAGAAAATCAAAATTATATAAATTATCAAGTATTATGTTATAGGAAAAATAATACAGAAACCAATGTTTCAAAATATGATTTCAAATTCAAATACAAAATCATAAATAACAAGTAACATATACAAGTTTAGTTTCAAAATTACATTTCACAACACAACAATTACTGCATATAACATCTGTATATGGTAATATATTAATTAGACATAGCACCAGAATACAAGAAAAGAAAAAAAAAATTTAATGAATAACAAGACTCTCTGAAAGCGACTAACGCATATTCCTCGCTAATTAGTTTGTGCCTAGGGCTGGCAATCTCATCCTGTACAAAACTATCCTAAGAACCACCGCTGCCAAAACATATCAATGTTTGATGTATCAACTATCATAGCTTCAAACTTCACAACGGAGCACCTATGGTCAAACATAATATGGTCTAAGTGGAATAGGCTTCCGACTAGCGTATGAAAATATCACAAATACACTATTTCATTACAAAAATTAAAGATAAGTCACTACAAAGTGATATGATACAATTTCATTGCAATCATAATACATACAATGTTTATCCACAAAACAATCATGTAAACAATAACATAGTGTTACAACAGTGCATACATATGAACATACAGAATACTCAATACGACATTATATAATGTATGCTACTATACAATACAATAATTCATTATCCAAAAAAAAAAAATTAAGTATAAGAAACACTGTAGCAATATTAAACCAACTCCTAAAGGAAAAAAATAAATAAATAGGGCACAACTCCGGCTTCCTTGATAGTATTCTGTAAACCGCACGGGGTGACGTCATATAACACGGGGTCAACAGGCTGGCTAGGCTGCGCTAGATTAGACACACGGTCGTAAGTTGACCTACATTCCTCTCACAGCTAACAATAACATCGGAGCGATGATTCTTAACGCAAAGTCGAATACTGTGGGAAAATACAAATGAAAATTTCTATGTTAATCAACTTGTGAGATTTATTGAGGTAAAACGGATAGTTAGTCTCACATTTACCCAAAACTTGTGGCAGTGAAAACGTCTGGTTTCTATATGATGCCATCATTTCTTCGTCACATAGTAGATAACACAGAAGGATAGGAACATCCTGTCCAAAAATGAAGGTCATCACAGCAGTAAGCTGAAATAAAATTCTGCTTTCACACAACGAGATATTCTCTCGAACTCAAAATGCATAACAAGCAGTAGTATTTGAAACAATACTCTTATTGTTATCTTGTTTATAACCAAGTTTGTTCTTTTGTTGTGCAACATTATTATGATTAGTATTTCTCCTTTTTAAAAATATCTAACCGATGGATTTTGTTGTGATCTAGAACCATCATTATAAGGCTGATAACCTTTATTGTAGTTATTTCTTTTACCAAAACTGATTTTACTCTTTTTTGTGGCAAAATGCTTAACAAATTGATCAGTACTAGTGATAACTGAATCCTTATGGTTATCGACATGTTGAGTATTATTCTGGGCACAAGTATTACTAATAGCTTTGTCCCTTATTATCAGTTTATCAGTTTTTCCATAACCAGAATAATGGTTGGTCTTTCGAACTTTGGCTTGAAAGTTATCTCCTATTTTTTTGCAATCTACAGAACTAACTGTTATAGTTGAATTATCTTTGCTGGCCTGACGCCAAGAGTCAGTAATGTTAGCAGCAGTAGTACGTGGAAAATTGTATTTGCCACGTAAGGATCTACGTTTACCATGTTCGATTTTCGTATCAGCAGAGAGTGTAAAGGGCTGACTCCTTGCTTGTTTTACTTGGTGATAAACAACCTTATGTCTACCATTGTCAACATTGACAGTAGACAAACCCTTGATACTTAAGACAACATCTACTAATGCATCCACTCTTTTTCTTAGATCACTAATCTCAGCATTTCTAAGTGAGATATCCTCGCTTAGTTTCTTATTTAAGTTATCACTTGTCATAACTTTGCATCTCTCTTTTGTGAGTAATTTCTCAATATCCGTCATTTTCCTTTTGTGCACCGTCAACTCTTCTAATCTCTCCCTATCATTCTTTTCTTTATTAGCCCTCAACTGTGTTAAGTCCATCTGAAGTTCCTCAGTGTCACTATCATAGCTATTTACTACTTCATCAATCTTCTTTGGAAATACTGTATAGTTTTCTTTCAGTTGGTGACTACAACTCTCATTGTCATTCAATAGCTCAGTAAGTGTTTCATTACATAACTTCTCATATTTCTTGGCATGAACTTTTAATTTCTCACAAATCTCATTCTTCTCTTGAACTTCTCGAGTGAGATTACCTACTTTGCTATTCGTATGTTCACTCTGAACTTCCAAATCTTTTACTTTACCGCACGCAGAGTCTAATGCTGTTTTTACACTAGCAAGCTCCACGTTTGATTTATGTAAATCACCTGTGAGCTTAGACACTGTTTCTTGTAATCTATTCTTTTCAGCAATATCCTGCAAAAACTTGGCCCTTTCCTGTAGAGCATTATGTCTAGTCCTATTTATTCGCTCCTCCTCTTCTAATTCCTTGTTGTTATCATCCTGCATGTTGTTGCGGATTATATTGTGTAAAACCTCATGCATAAAATTGTGTCTAGCCTCAGTATAATTGCTCACAAACGGACGCAGGTATTCCAACACATCCGCCAAATCTCTAGCCATGATCAATTGAGGACCTGACCGAAAGTTATCGTTAGCAAAAACCCATAAGGCTTCTACCGCAATAAACAAAAACCCATCCAGCACGTATTTCTCAAGTGCTGGGCATTGTAATCCATCAAGATATCTACCTTCTTCAAATAAATGATACAACACAGGCGTCATATCGTCTGGAGCCATATCACAATTCATGGTGATTCAATCACTGAGTTCACTAGATGTATTTATAATTAACACCAGTTTTTGCCATTTGGAAATTTGGACAATTAATTAATATCTCCTCAAGAGAATCAAAATTATATGTTAATATCTTATCAAGTTCTTGTGCATATGAGATATAAATTTATATTAAGATGTAGTAAGTCAGTATTATGTTACATCGCCATCAATCCATCAAATATGCACCAAATCCTATACTAAAACAGTTAATAGAATAAATAATGCGTAATATCAGAAGGCTTGACAGCATACATACAGAGACACATTTTTCACAACGAAAAAACCACTTATCTTGCAAATAGCAAATGATCCCGTCCTTTCCCACTACAATCGATGGGCATCAACATCAAAGATGACACAACATAAGCAGACTCTCATGTTGACAGGTGCAGGGACAGGTACTGGACTCATCGACAACTCTCACTCCAGGTCATTGAAACAGTATGCTATGTGCTCGTACACAGCACAGGAAACTGGAAATTGGAAGACTGCAAGTTACCAACTTGATCCCTCTGTCGTCGTGAAGGTACACTGTCTGTCACTCTTGTTAAAAAGATGTACCTGACATCTTGAACTTGCATATGAGCACTGGAACAGGTATTATAACCCTCATAATCCAAGTATAGCTGATAATGACGAATCAGCACAGGTCGTCAAAAATGTGTTAAAGTTCACTTGAAAATTTCAATACTACAAGTAGAACTAGAGAGCCGCAGAAATTTCATAGGGAAGCATGTAAACATTAGCTACGTCACCGTGTCACCGATTTCAGGTCGCGAGCGACACCAAACTGTCTGTGAGAAATGGAGGCGTTGATAAGACTTGACGTTCTACAACTGAAACCGCTTATTTTTTGGAGTGGTTTTTGCCACCACTGTTGAAGACCACCATAATAAATGTTGCAGATGAGAGAACCTCTTATCTCCATACGCCACACATAGGGCAGATTAGTACTGAACTGTTACTGTGTATAAAGTCTGTGGTGAGTGGTATGGAGGTGTTAAGGATTCTGGCTCTAGTATGTGGAAGGATGTCTAGGGATATTGTATTAATGTTCTGAAATGTAGTCACCAAAATTCTGGCCACAGTTTCTCTACTCGTAATCGAACTGTTCTTTGTGATCTAAGTCCTTTCATCCGACTAACTGTTCTCAATTCTTAATTTGTTACATCTCTATAAACTCATGCTTCCAACTGGAAATCATTTCTCGAAAACTTCTGTGTTTATGACTTTCACTTTATTTAACACATGAACTTATGTGAACGACACATTGCTCTTAATACAATTTGACATTGTTCATTTAAATCATCGATTCTTCATTTCATAGATTACTTTTGCACAAGTATATGCTTCTTCACAATTATCTAGGCTATCAAGACTTATCTTCTTTTGAGTGCTTCCATAGCATAATTATTTCCTTCAAAGTCTAATCTTAGGAATTCCACTTAATATATTTAGATATCCTTTCATCTCAATACTGTTTCAATTCGATGCCTTCCTGCACATCTTCTTTTAGTCGGCAATTATATTCTTTTATTCGGGTACTCATGCCCTTCCATGACGGTTGCGATAACCTCTATAAGTGCGAATATGTCTCTTTGGCTATACTCGAATAAATCTTACCCGAAATCTCATACTACCTTGACGAGATGGGTTTATCCTCAATTGAATTAGAATTACATTAGATTTCTGTTTGAAATCTACATCCGATATGAACACTTTTAAAGTAGAATCAAATACACTGCCATATGTGGACCTTGCCACACCAGCCGACACTGTGGAATCCTGTAACTATGCCTTCTACGTCATTTTACGCTACTTCGTAGTCATAGTTAATGATCGCATTTATTTTGTGTTTGGTGAGTGTACAACATGGTGCAAAGCGATCTCTCCGCAATTCCACTTTAACATAATCGCTACGCCCCATGATGCGCACTCAACAGGAGGGTACAGTCACTCACACTGTACTGTCAAGCATAGACCAACGGATCAGACCGGTGTTCATTTCCAATTGACAGCACATAATTTATTCACACAGTAACATCAATCAGGTACGATACACTACACAGGTACAACAGCATACAAGAATCCAATAATAATCAATTGCGCAGAATGTCATAGCTCTCCAGTATGATGTAAACCCTGTTTACATCGCAGTTCTAATGTTTTATCAGTAAATCCACCAGAACGACTGCTGACAATCGCAGTACTAATACATTCATCAATACACTGGCCTCATCATATTTTAACCATAGAGCTCGATTATAGAATAGTGGTGTACTTCTCATCGAATGTGCACAATAACAAAATCTCGGCTGTTCACGGACTAGCCGCGAGCTATTCACTACAGCACGAAACCAGTACAGAATAACTAGATGACTAGCGCTCACGACGCTTTCTGTACTCTCTGTTTTCTAACATATAAATGTTTAAACAACTCACAATCAAACAAGCCCACAAGCGCCACAACCCTAAATTCACTCTGTACAATCAGCATAGTACGGATCACTTCCCTTTGACCTTAACAGTATTTATTGGGTTATCTTCCTCCTTCCTCGTCTGTGATCTGGTCTGTACTTTTGCCAACATCACAGGTCTTTTGGGAGTTCCCAAGAAGACATACCTACACCCCAATATTAGAGGGTAGATTGGTTCGTTTATCACTGCTGCTCTAATCACTCCTTCCACATAGCGAGTTTTCACACTTATTCTGGCAATGGGAAGTGTCATAGTTGCTACCTCCTTGGTTGCGGCTTGGATCTCCACTGTTTCTGTGGTATATTGATCTGGGCGCACCAGGTGAGAACTTACGACTGAGTCAAAATCCTATCCAGTATCATAAAGGCACCTTATGGTGGCCCCATTACATACTACGTCTTCACATACAGGGGGATGGTAAGGTTCCTGCTGTCCAGTAGCCTTTTCCTTATGTCCCTTGTTTCCTGTTTTAAGGCATGCAGCGTTGTGAGGAAGGTTATTTTTCTTCCTACAGTCTTTCGTATAATGGTTATTCATCTTACAAATTTTGCAATATTTACCATCAGATCTGTAAGGTTTCCTTTCATTAAATGACGGGTTTCTATCTCGTGGGTCAAATCGTTGCCTATCATAGTTGGGTTTACGTTTGTTACTCTGTTCTCTATTGTCAAACTTATTTGGGTGTTGAGGGGTCTTAGTATTATCTATCTGTTTTCTTTTTCTTCCAGCCAGTTCTGACTGGGTTGCCTGATACCTTTCAGCGACATTGAGGATCTCCCCCAGCCTCTCAGCACCTTGTTCCGTGAAAAATTTTCTCATGTCTGGAGCCATGGACTCTCGTAATTGCTCCATCATAATCATTTCCTTTAAGTCTTGGGTTTTCCCCAGAGCAGTCCATTTCTCCAGGTAAGTCTCAAGTCGTGCAGAGAACTGGTGGTAGGTTTCCCCGGAAAATAGTTTAGCATTTCTAAATTTTTTTCTATAAAATTCACTGTTCTTTTCATAACGAACTAGGAGAGCCTGCTTCAAAATCTCATAATTTTCCTGTTCGTCTCTACTCAGTTTTGAGAACATCTCATAAGATGCTCCCCGAAGACCCTGGGATACCTTTAAACTCCACTTTTCCCTCTCTAAACCATAATTTGTAGCTAGTCTTTCAAATCTAGAGAGGAATGACTCGATGACATCCTCTTTTTCTACAAAAGGGTCAAAATGGAAGTTCATGGCTGAATTTGAGGCCCCTGACTTGCGCTAACATCAGAGGTAGATGGGCTGTTACCATTTTCTGGAGCATGGCTTGTAACTCCAACTCCGTTAGTCGTAGCTCATGTTCACGCTGTAATCGTTTTTCCTCCTTCTCAGCCTCCATCTGTAATCGTTTTTCCTCCTTCTCAACATCCAATCTTCTAGCCTCAGCCTCTAGTTTCTTTTCTTCTAATTGCAACCTCTTAATTTTAGCCTCTCTGTCAGCCTCTAATCTCTTAACCTCACTGGCATCTTCTAACTGAATTCTCTTCTATTCTGCTAATCTGTCAGCCTCTAATTTCCTAGCCTCCCTGGCATCTTCTAACTGAATTCTCTTCTCTTCTGCTAATCTGTCAGCCTCTAATTGTAATTTCTTAGCTTCAGACTCTAACTGTAATCTTCTTTCTGCTTCTAACTTCCTATCCTCCCTCTCACATTCTGATGTCACATACTGAATCAGAACTATCCCCTCCATTCCCATCTCTTTTGCAGTCTGCACAGCAGCCGATCTAAATTTGGCTAAGTCTGCCATTTGTTATGTTTGGCCAAATTTGTAACTATCTCAATTCAAATTTACCAACTATGACTAACTAATAATAACAAATTACAAGCACTGACAACACATCCACGTTCCAAGTTTCACAATATTATTTTTACAGTTATTATGGGAATACCCTGGGTCTATGATGGTACTAATTTTAAAATCCCGGACAATACCCCAATATATGTGGTGATGTTATGAGGTGTTATGGGTGTTGTATCCACCTACGTGTACACCGAGTGAGGTTAAGCTGTGTACGTCCCTGAGTCAAATTGTTGAGAGTTTATGTATTCTCAGGGTACCTACGGTGCTACCACATTTAGATCTCACTCGGGCTATATTTTAGGTTGTATGTTAAATTTGCTACGTGTCTAGGGTAATGTAAAGGTGATGATGTATTAATACAACATACACAACTAAAATTTAATAATATCGAATGAACAAGACTTTGGGTAAAATTTGGCAATCACGTACAGTACCATTTAATTTTTCCTGACCCTAAATGATCTGGGTCAGGACTTTTAATTCAAAATAAGAAATGTGCATTTATACAATGAATAATAATTAATGTAAGTAATCTGTCTTTAAGAATGAAAAGGCTATCTTATTACAGGATATGTATTTCCCCCTCTTTTTATCTTTATATTTTTTAATGGATAAGTGATGGTGGGTTGGGGTGAATCATCATCCACTCTATTGTTTTCAACTTTTATTACAATTTATATAAAGTGGATATGAGATCAATTGCCGACTACGTGGCACTTATCTTTAATATATGGTGTATAGTGCTGATGTGGTTCTTCAGTGACCCTGGACCTGTCTCAAGGAAATCCTGGCAGTACCAGTGGCAGGGGGCTTGTATTTCGCTTGAAAGCTCCTCCTCACACACCATAAGGCCTCACCAGGAGTTCAGGGTCTGACTTTTTAACACCAGATTTAACCCGAAATCAATGAAATAATTCACACACTAGTAATAGTTTGACTGGCAATTCTTTTAGCCCAAGAATAGATCGCCTGTGTCCAGACTGCAAAACTTTATTTGTTAAAAGCTTGACTTCTGCTCTCAAACATACACTAGGTTGAATATTTTGTTGTCAAATGGCACTGAGCCTTGGTTTACTTCCCTATTGTCAAACCCACTGGCCAATGAAAAAGACGAGTCCAAAAAAAGACTCTTTTTTGAAAATCACAAATACGTCTATGTATTTATACATGCGCTGGTCAGTGTGTCTTTACTATTACGGTGTGAGAAAATGTTTCGCGTGGCTAACAAATTTGCCGTTCCTACCTCCCCTCTTTCTTCATAACTAACTAACATAAGCCAATAGGATTCAAATCTACGGATTTGACTTTTGGTTTGAAATGTTACCAAAACCGAGTATGAATGTGTCCAACCGTATGTCTCAATACTTTCGTTCTTCCTTATCTTCGTTATTATTTGACCGATTGAAAAGATTAAAATTGTTTATTACTCTGTCACGTGTCCTTCATCTTACTGTTATATTTTCGTCTCAGTCGTTATCAAATTGTCCATTTTTGCTTTTCATCTTTATTGGTTCAGAACAACATACTTTTATTATCAAAGTTCAGAGAACATATTAGAAAGATGATATGGTATAGAATAAACAACATTATCGTTTTTATTTCATTCTGTCTTTCCTTTTTATTCTTCCGTCTATACATTACACGCGTTCAATAGTCCCTTTCTGTTCTCCCCTCTTGCGCTAGTCGTTTCAGTGGCCAAGCAACTAGTGTCACTAGGAGTACGGTAGATTTTACTCTATGCTAACTCCCTTTGCAGTTTTGCCTTTCTCTCGCTCGAAATACGTATTGGTCTAGTGCCAAAATCGTTTTTAAGTTATTGTTGCTGCTAAAAACTTGTCGCAACTTATTCTGACCATGCATTCTGACTATAGTTAATTTTTTAATGTATGGGAAGGAACTCATGAAATTGTAGTCACTTTTATTTCTACAGTCGTCTAATCTTGATAGCTATCGTCAAGACGTTGTCTTATCTTGATAGCTAGGGTTGCCGATAGTTGTGTGAACGATTTTGAGTCACGACCATATATGGAGCGCTCAGATCGTCAGTTCTTTGAAAACAGTTGGCAATCGCAATGTTTCAAGATTCATTTCCTTTTAAGGTAAAGGTCTTCAGTCGAACATCGTAGAACATTCTTCGTTTCGTAAATTTGGCTGAGTTGTATTCGATTCGCGTGTTCTGCGCATGTCCCTTTTTGTGGCGTGGTTTAAACGATTTCCGCCCAGGTCAGTCTGTGCTGAGAAGCTGAGAAGGCGAGACGTAGCTATGTGCTAGTCTTCGCTTAGTTTATTCAGGAAAGAGTCCTCATGATTGTTGTTCCTTTTTTGAGATGATATATCTCTGTGTTATTCCTAATGCCTGGAGGCATATGTGATTATGTGATTTAATTCCTTATGAACAGGTAACTAAATCCCGTTTTTGCTGAGTAACTTTATCGCCATCTTGTGATGTTGACTTTTGCTTAGCCTGCCTTATTCTAAAGTCTACGATATGACTAGTTTGCTCAGCTCACGATCCACTTAGATTGTCACGCATCGATTGATGCCTGTCCTACGGACTATTTGCTTCCTGAACTTTATTGATGGATCTAGGTTTGATACCTTTGCTGTTTGCTGGACAATAGAGGACGATAATGTGACGCTCAAAAGACATGCCTGTCTTGTTGAGGTCAAATAGAGGAGACCCTATTTAATCTCCTAGTTGATATCTACTAGCTCTTATGGAAAGGGGAAGTTTACTACCTGACTACCTATTCAGCGGTTTACGATATCCTAAAAAGGCAGATGATGCACATTATTTTGATGCTGTCTGCGGTGCCTGTTGAATTGACGACATATGTAATAATGACTGTTTGATCGTACCTATGATGTACCTGCTTGTTTATGTCTACACACTTCGTCATTGTGGCGTTTATAATAAATTATACAAAACCGTCACTAGCTGTTGCAAGCATCATTGACTTTTCACGTCGTGAGTTAACGTGACGTCCTTGTGTGGATTGCCTTGCTTGTAATGCTCACTGTCTGAATACACATCAACATCATACACACTTAAACCAGACTAAAGACACCAAGTTACTACGCCTCATCATCCCTGGTGTCTGAGGGTGGCACACTACTCTGCGAAGGCCAGGATTATTATACCTTTGAGAGAAGCAGATGAGATACAACACCCTCAACGTTGTGTGGCAAATGTGACACCATCCACAGAACATTTATACACAACAACACATATTTGCTACGCAACATTTGGTGGCCATAAGCTGGTTTGGTCTGGTACCAGCATACACGGGGTCCCTTACCCACTTCATTCTACAAGAATTTTCAACAGATAATTTAAGATAAAGTCGGCCAGAGGACATCAGTTTATCCTTACATGTGTCGATATGTGCACACGTTGGCCAGAGGCTATCCCTCTAAAGAGCATATCTACTACAGATATCGCAGATGCTCTTTGGCTGATATTTTCTCGCTTGGGGTTCCCCAGAGAAATACTGTCAGACCATGGCACTCAACTCATATCTGATACTATGTCTCAAGTAATGTCTACCTTACACATTAAAAGATCTCTCAGTAGCATCTATCATCCTATGTCTAATGGGTTAGTTGAGCGTCTGAATAGAACGCTCAAGACTTTACTTGGTAAGATAACTGAAGACCATCCTCAAGATTGGGACAGGGTTTTACCTGCGGCTCTCTTTGCCTATAGAGAGGTCCCAAATGAGCACACAGGATTTTCTCCCTTTGAACTTTCTTTGGCGCGCGTTCGCGCGGCCCTATGTCTTTATTACACGATCTCATCACTGCCGATGATATTAGTGATGACACTCAATCTTCATATGAGTATGTCATTGCTCTGAGGCAAAAGATCATTGAGGCATGCAAACTAGCGACTGCTTCGTCAGAAATTGCTAAAGAAAAAGCAAGGCAGTTTGCTAACAAGAACAGATGTCTACGACAACTTTGTCCAGGTGACAAAGCATTCGTCCTACTCCCCAGTAGGGAAAATAGACTTCTGATTGCATGGAAAGGTCCATATGCAATAGTCTCACGAATTTCCGATGTTGACTATGTGGTCGATATAGATGGAAAGCATAAAACTTTCCATATCAACATGCTGACGGAATTTCATGAGCGTCCAGACTATTTGCTGCCTATTTTTCAGGCAACGGACGAATCTTCTGTACCTCATGGTCATTACTCATCCCTGTCTGTCATACAGAATGAGGAATCTGTTTTTTCTGATGTCGATCTCCCTCTTCCAGTGGTTCCACTACATTCTATGGAATCTTGGAAAGATGTCTCCATTTCTCCTAATCTTTCTGTTGATGAATATCGTCAATTCTCGTCGATGTTACAGACATTTAAGGATGTTCTAACCGACATCTCTGGTCACACGAATGTCATAGAACATGACATAATTCTTACCGACAATAATCCTATTAGGGTTAGGCCGTATCCTATCCCTATACACTTTCAGTCACAAGTGGAAAAGGAATTGGATGAAATGATCCAATTAAACATAATTGAACCATCGACTTCTCCATATTCTTCTTCCATGGTTATTGTTCGGAAGAAAGATAAGAACATACTAATTTGCGTTGATTATCGCAAATTAAATCAAGTCACAAAGTTCGATGCTGAACCTATGCCTTTACTAGAAGATCTACTTATTAGACTTTCTAATTCTAGATTCTTCACTAAACTTGACTTGTCAAAAGGTTATTGGCAAGTGCCTTTAGCAGATCATGCCAAACCTCTGACTGCTTTCTCTACACCTAGGGGTTTATTTCAATGGAATGTAATGCCCTTCGGTCTTATGAACGCCCCTGCTACTTTCGTTCGCATGATGCGTCGAATTCTTTCTCATCGATCAGATGTCATCGCTTACTTAGATGATATCTGTCTCTTCAGTGATTCTTGGGAAGATCACTATCTGGGTTTATATTACCTACTGTCTACTCTACGTGAGTATAATCTGACAGCAAAACCTTCTAAAGCTTATATTGGTTTTGGTGAAATTTCTTTCTTGGGTCATCGTGTTGGTCATGGTCTCTTGAAGACAGAAGACCACAATACTTCGAAAATATTGAACATCTCTGTACCTAAAATGAAGAAACAAGTCCGGAGTCTCTTGGGGTTAATTCAATTCTATGGGAGATTTATTCCGAATCTATCTTCGATAATGGCACCTCTGTCGACGTTGTTGAAGAAAGGGTCGCCTAATCTGATTCGTTGGTCTCAGGAATGTCAATCTTCCTTAGACCAGATTAAAAGTATATTTTCTTCTCCTCCCATCCTAAGATTACCTACTCTTGATAGAACTTTTGTTCTTCGAAGTGATGCTTCATCCACTGGGATCGGAGCAGCACTTATGCAGGAATATGCTGAAACTCTGCATCCTGTCATGTACATTTCTAGAAAACTAAATGCGGCAGAGAGGAACTACTCGGTTTTAGACCGTGAATTGTTAGCTATGGTTTGGTCTATTCTCAAACTACAAAGATTCCTCCTGGGCGCACATTTCATTCTAGAAACTGATCAGAAAGCTCTTACAGCTATTCAGACTAAGAACTTGAAGAGTTCGAGATCCACTCGATATGCTATTGCTCTTCAACCTTTTCACTTCACGGTACGAGCTATCCGTGGGTCGGATAATGTGATGGCTGACATTCTGTCTAGATGCCCACATGATTCCAACTAATACTTCTGTTCTATTTCTAGATATACGACAGAGCCATAACACACCTATATTACTACAATACATTAGCACATCTGTCCTCACTTTAGGTGAACACATACTATTGTGCTTTGTTATCATCTTTCTCTGTTCCCATCTTTAATATAAGAAGAAGACTGAGTAGTTAATATAAGGGCCGAAAGTTCACTCGGTCACAATTGTTAATAATAATGTATTGTATAGTATGAAACATAATGGCTATTAAATAGAATTATATTGGTTGTTTTTTCTCAGCACTTTATTGTTGATCTGAGAAGCTACCTTT
Source organism: Oreohelix idahoensis (assembly GCA_024509875.1). Classification (NCBI taxonomy): domain Eukaryota; kingdom Metazoa; phylum Mollusca; class Gastropoda; order Stylommatophora; family Oreohelicidae; genus Oreohelix; species Oreohelix idahoensis. The sequence continues at coordinate 145,283 of JAMPIV010003568.1, forward strand.
CTGTTGTCAAACATGGAGAGTTCCACATTGTACAGTTTCTTTGGAACGACAGGAGATGTGTCCTGGATCGTCATTTATGTTTAATTTCATTATGTAATGGTAATATTAAACATTTAGATAATGTAATATTTAACATTCAATATCAGATGTGTACATCCATTCTAAGCGGTATTAGAGTATGACATTGCTATTTGATGATAACGATATGAACTTGCATATTTATATTGTATTTTCATGCAAGCGTAGTGTGTGTTAGTGACACCTCCCCGATATATTTTTTGAATCAGATTTTTTATCTGTTGAGAAATATTCTCACCAGACACTTTAGGTGTCAATTTAGCCTCATATTAGGCAGTGCAATTACTTATTCCCGCATAATTCGTGCGTTGTTAAACCGTTTTTGGTTTTACTCTTGGATATTTAAAAAAAAAAAAATGTTGCACATTTTTTTTATCGGGAGGTGGCGGTAATGTTGCTGCTAAAAACTTGTCGCAACTTATTCTGACCATGCATTCTGACTATAGTTAATTTTTTAATGCATGGGAAGGAACTCATGAAATTGTAGTCACTTTTATTTCTACAGTCGTCTAATCTTGATAGCTATCGTCAAGAAGTTGTCTTATCTTGATAGCTAGGGTTGCCGATAGTTGTGTGAACGATTTTGAGTCACGACCATATATGGAGCGCTCAGATCGTCAGTTCTTTGAAAACAGTTGGCAATCGCAATGTTTCAAGATTCATTTCCTTTTAAGGTAAAGGTCTTCAGTCGAACATCGTAGAACATTCTTCGTTTCGTAAATTTGGCTGAGTTGTATTCGATTCGCGTGTTCTGCGCATGTCCCTTTTTGTGGCGTGGTTTAAACGATTTCCGCCCAGGTCAGTCTGTGCTGAGAAGCTGAGAAGGCGAGACGTAGCTATGTGCTAGTCTTCGCTTAGTTTATTCAGGAAAGAGTCCTCATGATTGTTGTTCCTTTTTTGAGATGATATATCTCTGTGTTATTCCTAATGCCTGGAGGCATATGTGATTATGTGATTTAATTCCTTATGAACAGGTAACTAAATCCCGTTTTTGCTGAGTAACTTTATCGCCATCTTGTGATGTTGACTTTTGCTTAGCCTGCCTTATTCTAAAGTCTACGATATGACTAGTTTGCTCAGCTCACGATCCACTTAGATTGTCACGCATCGATTGATGCCTGTCCTACGGACTATTTGCTTCCTGAACTTTATTGATGGATCTAGGTTTGATACCTTTGCTGTTTGCTGGACAATAGAGGACGATAATGTGACGCTCAAAAGACATGCCTGTCTTGTTGAGGTCAAATAGAGGAGACCCTATTTAATCTCCTAGTTGATATCTACTAGCTCTTATGGAAAGGGGAAGTTTACTACCTGACTACCTATTCAGCGGTTTACGATATCCTAAAAAGGCAGATGATGCACATTATTTTGATGCTGTCTGCGGTGCCTGTTGAATTGACGACATATGTAATAATGACTGTTTGATCGTACCTATGATGTACCTGCTTGTTTATGTCTACACACTTCGTCATTGTGGCGTTTATAATAAATTATACAAAACCGTCACTAGCTGTTGCAAGCATCATTGACTTTTCACGTCGTGAGTTAACGTGACGTCCTTGTGTGGATTGCCTTGCTTGTAATGCTCACTGTCTGAATACACATCAACATCATACACACTTAAACCAGACTAAAGACACCAAGTTACTACGCCTCATCATCCCTGGTGTCTGAGGGTGGCACACTACTCTGCGAAGGCCAGGATTATTATACCTTTGAGAGAAGCAGATGAGATACAACACCCTCAACGTTGTGTGGCAAATGTGACACCATCCACAGAACATTTATACACAACAACACATATTTGCTACGCAACAGTTATATTTAGTTTTCATTACGGAGATGGGCAAAGACGGGGGGGGGGGGGGGGAGGGGGGAATCCTCACATGGCGTTACTAGATTCAAATCGCGTGTCGTTGGCGGGCGTTTTTTGAAAACAAAACGACTTTCTAGAGACAAAATATTAAATTATTGCGAAACAAATATAAAGGTATGTTATCAGGCACTCGCAGGAAATAAAGAAGTAGAACACCAGACAACAGAAAAACAACAACTCTTGTCTGTTGTTTTTCTGATGTCTGGTGTTCTACTTCTTTATTTCCTGCGAGTGCCTGATAACATACCTTTATATTTGTTTCATATTAATTTACTGTTTACTGGCCTCGGGTTTCCCTCCCTTATGTGTAATTACATTATTGCGTCCGATTTTAAGACTTTTTGCTAGTGGTTTTGCCCTCGGCAATTATCACTGGGAGTAGGGGGGTCTACAAGGTGTAACTAGAGCGGTTTTTTTTCTTTTCTTTACAACAGTTTGATTTTATGAGAATATCAAGCGGGTGGGGCAACAGTGTTAAGGAGGGGTTAATTTTTTCGTGGCGTAGTGAAAATAAAATGCAAATGCGTTAATGACGTTACATTGAGACGAGTGAATCAAGGATATCTCGCTACAATCATTACATTATTACTAATTATATTTTTATTCAATAATGTGGAGGCAAAGATGTTCCTGTATTTGAAACGTCATTAAACGTTAAAACCGTTGGAAAGTCTTCACTGCATATTTGATTCCAGTTACAAGTTTGTCTATGGTGTTCGATATTTGCCTGTTGTATCTGCTTTCACCCTTCGCTACCCACGACATGTATCCAAATTCCAGCAATACATCCTAACACCTCCTAACGCCGATATCTGTTTCAATGACAAAACCTATTTTTTTTAATAATCACCAGTTCATATTTATTTAAATTTGTTCCAAAGTAATTGATCATTAAATTTGTTGGTTTTGTTTTACAAATTCATGGTTGATTTAGTTTTTACAGAGAGAAAGGCACACGGATGAATCAGTATCTTTAATATATCTATATTTACATCTGTAGAGCCAAACAATAATAAGAATTTCACTGCTAATTCAGTTGGGGGCTTGTATGAGTTAAATTAAATTATTTTATTCCTCTGCACAAAAGTTGTCGGGCAAATAAAAGTTAACATTGCTAAGACATATTCAGCATAGTTCTTGACTTTTGAAATATCTTGTGAAGGTTCCCTCAAGGTAGACGCGTCGTTATCCTTCTTTCTGCATCTCTGCCAAGAGTAATCTCGTGCGAAGGCAAACACATTTGAAGACCTACATTAGATACTCTAGGTTTTGGCCATTGTTGCACCATCATTGCAGAGCAAAAGAGAGGCAACCCGTGACACATATTAAGAGAAGAGGAAAGCTATAATATATCGTAACAACAAATAAGATTAAAGGAAAAATAGATAGAAGAAGGCCAAGAGATCTAATAGTGGACAGTTTGACCTCGTGGTATGGAAGGAAGTCAACAACAGAATTGATAAATTGTACTAGAGACAGCAAGTGGTGGAGAGACATGATTTCCTACGCCACTACGCAAGGTACTTGAAGGATATATATAAATAAATAAATAAATAAATATAAATAAATAAATACTTACTTACTTAGTCGTTCCCCTTCTACCGTGAGGTGTAGAGGTTAATAAATAAATAAATAAATATAAATAAATATAAATATATATATACACAGTCGTGGCCAAAAGTTTAAGACCACCTAGTAAAAAATGGATATTTCCAAACTACTACAGAGTGTTGCATCATCCGCTATTTTAGAGCACACTAAAAGCAATCATTGCATTCTATTGCATCATCCTAACAATATAAAATGTGAAAACACAGACTGTTGCTGTATTTAGTGTGTTTTGGTTGCTTCAAGGGTATTATCTCTGGATTTTATGTTCGCATGAAAATGGGCCAAAAACCGACACTTTCAATCATTCAAGGAGCTCATATAGTGACATTACGTGTAGAAGGATACACAGAACGTGATATTTCTGTTCGAATTAGCTGTAGCAAGACGGCAGTTCACAATGCGAGCACCAGGTACCAATTGGACGGTACTTTTCTGACAGAACGAGAAGTGGTCGTCCTAGAAAAACAACCCCTAGAAACGACTTCTTTTTCATTTCTGGTGTTAATCTGGGTTTTCGGGCAGGTTTGTATGATTTTAGTCCAAACTCATCCACTAATCTGCGAGACACAGTCCTCCGACTCTAGAAAGCAAAGCAGATCGTATCTTCTTACATGAAACTGTTGGAGAGTGTGAAACGATGGATTGATTACCCGGTCGTCTCTAGGGGTTGTTTTTCTAGGACGACCCCTTCTCTTTCGGTCAGAAAAAGTACCGTCCAATTGGTACCTTGGGATCGCATTGTGAGCCGCCATCTTGCTACAGCCAATTTGAACTGAAATATCACGTTCTGTGTACCCTTCGACACGTAATGTCACTATTTGAGCTCTTTGAATGGCTGAAAGTGTCGGTTTTTTGCCCATTTTCTTGCGAACATAAAATCCAGAGATAATACCCTTGAAGCAAACAAAAGACACTAAATATAGCAACAGTCTGTGTTTTTACATTATATATTGTTAGGATGATGCAATAGACTGCAACGATTGCTTTTAGTGTGCCCTAAAATAGCGGATGATGCAACAATCTGCAGTACAATGAAAATATCCATTTTTTACTAGGTGGTCTTAAACTTTTGGCCACGACTGTATATATATATATATATATATATATATATATATATATATATATATATATAATATATATATATATATATATATATATATATATATATATATATATATATATATATATATATATATATATAATCATGTTTTGATATTTTACATTGCCAAGGCATTATCTTCGAGAAGAAAAATAGCTGCTGGTATGCGGAGAAACACCACTGACTTAGATTTTCAGGTTGTTAGTAAACCGTATAAGTAGCCTGTTGCGTAAAGCGTTTGCACGCAGGCGTATGCCATTATCTTCAGAGATACAGCTGTATGCATTAGCAACATATTTGTACGATATAACACTATTATTGATCGCCGTAGTTTTTGGTAACGATATGTCGTAAGTGTAACTATGTGACGTAAGCGTCGTCTGCTGGTGAAAGCCGACCAATATATTTCTGGGCCTTTCTCAAGTATTTGTTGAAGTGAGAGGACGTACTTATTTGATGCTCCCAAGTGTCGTAGATTTTTGATAGGTGAATTAAGACTCAGATTGGTCCCTTCTGAATAGACTAGAACATGAGGTGACTCAGTGAGAGAAGATATAAGAAAATAGTTTTCACGAGTGAGATGGTGGAAAAATAAGTACTTCTGTCCCTGAACTCGAGAAATCTCTCGCTCAGCCTATCTCTCTACAACAGAAATGTATGTCAGACAGATTACCTAGTAATATAGATCTACTCTGTTTCATCCACTCACCGACACTTGCACACAAGTGACGAACGTTTAGACGTACAGACGTGAAACTATATCTATGGAATATAAATATTTGTTGGGAACAAGCTGACCGACACACTTAAATAAGTTTATGTAAGTTTTACTTCATAAGAAATGTCACAACAGAAATCATTAGACTATCAAATCTCATACAAATACACATACGTTAATGAATTTACTAAAAAAAACAATAGGTGTAATCTTTTCCCTCTATGTTTAGCCCACAATCCTGTTAGAAGAAAAGTGATAGCCCCAAGGAGTCACGGATTTATACGCTATAGTCTTAGATTTCTCCTCTATAGTTTAAGAACAGAGTAAATACCTGAATCTAGTCTAAGAGGAAAACAGCATTAAGCAACAAACTTGCAGAAATGAAATACAAAATACAGAGTTATGAAATGAGTTATTACATGAAAGAATTATTTTTCTGCTTTCGCGCGCTCTGACAAACTAACTGTGATCACAGAAAAACACACACAATCAACCTTACCTACAGGTTGCATTCACCACCTTCTGGAAAATTTTGATTAAAGTAACATGCAGCCCATCCACTGTTGGTTGACAAGCGAAGAAAGCCGCAGCTTTTCCAACCGACTAATTAATCAAATGTTGGGAAGCGCAAACTTCACTATTTTTTTTTTTACAGGGTGCTGACAATTGTTATTACAAATTTTGTCCAGGTAGGAAATAATTATGGAATCAACTGGTCACAGGGTACAGTAGCGGGAATTCTTCAATCATACATTCGATTGTCGGGTAAACAGATTCTATTCAGGATCAATCCTCTTCACAACACGTGGTCATTATATAAGTACTGTTACTGGTTTTGATTTAGTTGCCACCACAAGCCGACTGTAAATGAACTTTGGAAACAAACAAGAACTCTGGATATTCGAATAGTCCAATTATCATTTATTCTAATAAGTCTTTTTGGTCCAGTGCTATGTCTCTATCTGGGGGTAAACCACAAGGCCGGACAGTCACTTTGAAAGCCGTTTAAATTATTAAGAATGTTCTTTCTTTGTAAGAAATATATTCAGTTCATATGGAATGGAAGCCGCCGGTAAGGTTATAGGGTTATTGACCCAGAACTGAATAGAGAGAAAAATGCAAAACTTAACATCATATAGCATATTCCACAATCCTATTCTACCCGCGTAAAATATAACATAGTTATCCACTTCGGTTATAACTTAAATTATAAACTGCAAGCTTAGAGCTTGTCTTATCGTTTAAAACTCCCGTGAAATAAATTATATTCATAAAAAATCAATCATCATGAATTAGAAATACATACGTATTTCGTCAATACTCAATGATGAATCAGTGCAGTTATGAGTTAGTTTAAAATATTCTCGACTGATTACTAGCAATTTAATTAAATTTATTTATAGCTGCATGACTTTAATCTAGAAATCATAATTTATTTTGCTATCCACTGTAACACGTCAACTAGAGAATATAACAGACTTATAATTTAATCCCTCTGCACAGAAATCTAACTAGTGAAATAAAATAAGCGATCACCACTTAAATCACCCAACCGCTACTAGATATATTATTATACCTCAACACAGAACTACTAAGAACTATTTCCAATTCGACCAACTAAATGATGCTTCTATCAACAGAAATCTTAGGAATCGAACACTAGATGGTTCTAGTCTTGACTGCGGAGTACTGAATGAATTTAGTCTAAACTACTGGGTTTTATATCTTATGAAAAGAAATGATTCACTAATTCTCGAAAACCCGAATAGTCCCGTCTTAACACCCACATTCACTCAGACGTCGCCAATAAACACTGCCAGTGCGTGTTTCTAACACCTGCCGCTACCTCTGGTCATTCCCGAGAGATGCATGTTGGCGCCTCTCACACCCATTACCGAGAAACTTAACCGTAGAAGCTTCGTGTCAGATGAAAATGTTAGACGATTGTCTGCCATCATACGTCTGTCGAGAACGAATTTCACACTATTCGGTCTACTCAAGAACTTAGCTTAACAGCAATAAAAATGCGTTGCTAAATAAGAAAAGAGACAGGCGAAGGTTTGAATGGGAGAGTTATATTTTCCCAATCAAACGAATGCGAAAAAAAAGGATAAAAGAGCGATAATAAAGTAGAAGACACGGGTAGAATAAAGAAAAGATATAGAAATTTATTAATCATAAATCTCTCTGCGACACCAAGTAGTGGAGATTTTTCAAGATATTAATGCCGTGGCTATTTGTTCCAGATTGGTCGCCACTATATTATTAGGCCATTACGATTAGCAGCTTCTCAAGTAAGTCATGCAATCGATTATTACAAGTGAAGACGAAGATGTCTTCAACGCTTAACTAGCCGAAGAACTTTGATCACTTCAAATATAGATTATCATATATATGCGTGCTATTGCTTTTGCCATTTGACAGACGAGGAATGCACCAAGTTATTATGCATGTTATGAAATATGGAGTACGTAAATAAATATTGTGGAACGAGGACAAGTCTTCTATTGCATTCTAACATGTTGTGTTAGATCTACCTATGTTAACGGTGGACTGTTTTGGAATTGTTTTATCTTTATTGTCAGAACCTAAACCATTCGCGTTATGTCACCAACTTTACAATAACTGAAATTCCATCGTAACACTTTTGGCGGCCAGTTTATGTGGATGAATTTTTTTTCAAATCCAGTATAAACGCATATTTGAACATTACCAGCTCTTAATTTTTTTCGTCTGAACGACATGTAACGCGCCGTTGAAACCCCATCCTTTTGTGTTTCTACACGTACCTCACTGCGCACGACCGGCGAAACCGTCTGTTTCAGAACGAAGTGATGACATTGTTTGTTCCTGTTCAAACATGAAATGAACTTTATTTGTCCAAGAAGAGGTTGCTCTGCTATCGAAGGAACACCAACGATGTCCTTCATGATGCTATGATCGCTGATTCTACTATGTTCCGATGACGTAATTTTTATCACGGCCTATTTTCTCAACGAATTTCCAGTCACCGTTCCTCTTGCAAGGTTCCAACAGCAGAGTGCGAATGGCGTCTTCTGTACTATGAAGTGTTTCAAGACCTCAATTTTTGCTCGCCCAATCATGATGCATGCAGTTCGATTCCTTTCTAGTGATGCTACTGGAAGGAGTTTTCATTAACAGCTAAGTTGCCTGTATTTTTTGCAATTTTTGTGGTCTCTGCATGTGGTCTGAACCTATTCTTTTTATGCTATTTTCCATGTTTGCATGTTCCTTTTAAAACGGGCCGGTTGGGTGGCGAAACTGTGATTTGAGATACAACTCATAGAAATATGGGCTCTCACAGGTCGTGTCTGTAGTTTCTGTTGTAGATTCCCTTCAGTGGATTCCGGCTCACCCGTGCCGTGTGATTTATGTCCACTGAGTGTTCTCAGTAACACCTTTCTGTTTAGTTGTATTGTTCTGTTTTGTATCTTTTGTTATTGTTGTTCATAACGTTTTTTGCCTTAGTTTTCTTAAATATGGTTTGTCGTCGTTAGCCTTTTCTTGCTATAATTCAGTTTTCTACTAATTTATGTGTATACACTGTTTTCTCGTCATGTCCTATTGTAGCAGTGAGTTGTTTTTTTTTCATAACAATTTCATCTTCGATTTAACATTAGTATTTTCTTCTGTTTCTTGCTGGTAAAGTCCTAGTGTCTTGTTAGTGTTTTGTCCAGCTCCATATTCAAATTTTTTTGCTTATATATTATTTCCATTAATATTTTCATTATTTCATTGCATAGTCAATTACAATTGATAATAATGACAACAAAGCATTGGTACTGTAAAAAAACCCAGTAACTATATTGACATTTCATTGACTAAGTAAATCATAAACGGCCAAACACAACATCTACTTTAGACTATTTTATTAAACAAGGTAAGGTCTTGGGTATGGATGGTGAAACTTTAAAAGATTGTACTCTTGCTGAATATGCAAAAGCAGAGGCCATGGAATAGAAAAAAATGAGCTGATAATTCTTAACATATCTGTTCCTATGACTAAGAGGCAGGTACGCAGTCTACTTGGTCTTGTCCAGTTTCATGGTAGATTTATTCAAAATTTGTCTGCTATCACTGCTAACTTGTCTGCTCTATTAAGAAAGGACTCAGCTAACAATGTGCATTTGTCACAGGAATTCCAAGCTACGTTAGCTCATATTAAATTCTTATTTTCATCACCTCTAATACTGAGATTACCAGATAAAATTTACCTTTTATTCTTCGCACAGATGCTTCGCTGAAAGGTATCGGAGCAACATTGATGCAGAACTTTAACGGTACTCTACTTCCAATTTTCTACGTGTCCAGAAAAATTACTGACACAGAGAGTAGATACCCTGTCGTCGAAAAAGAGCTCCTGGCCATAATTTGGTCAGTTCTGAAGCTCCAACGTTATTTACTCGGCTCCATTTTTAAAGTCGAGTCGGACCAGCGTGCGCTATCTTTCCTCACAAAAGCAAACCATAATAACGCCAAGCTCGCTCGCTACTCAATTTCTATGCAGCCTTTCCATTATGATATACAGGCTATACGAGGCACCGACAACATATTAGCAGATGCTCTATCCAGCTGTCCACAGCTAGACATTGATGATGCAACTTGATGTTTACTACAGTCATGTTCCAGCGCATGTATCTAAGACACTACGCTTTTCTGCGCTGCTACACGTGTAACTGGTTTGATACACACGTACAGCTTCTCAATGACATTAATTGCCTACATGATTTTGGAGATGCTTGGAACAATCTGATGCTGTCAAGCCCATTGTTTGCTTCTTACGATGCTCAACTCGAAATTGAAAACGCACACTAGACAAATTATTGTGTCAATACAGACTATGCACACCTGTTGATGACATGTGTCCATTATGTACATTACGTTTTTATAGTGAAGTGATTTTTGCTCAAGTGACTTATTTTCGCCTAACTATGTTGCGCATTTCGCAGCTACACATTACCATTGAGTCTTTGGACAGTCCTGTTGTGATTCTACAAGAATTCGTGGTCAATTAAACAATTTACATGACTTTGCTTTTGCAAATGTTGCAAAAGAAGCATATTGGTCTGAACTTGATACTCATTCAAAATATTGACAGTCTAGGTTTAATAATTGCCCAGAGGACTTCTGAGAAGTTGAGATACTACAACCAAGACTTTAATTAATGTCATTGCATATATGTATGTATTCATATATATTATTAATTAGTTCTTTTTCACTCATTGTCACGTTTTATTTTCATTTTTCACTGCCATTTTAATACAGGTTTTGCTAAGGGACATAAGTACCTTTAATGTTACTCATTGAACATTTAGTTACTTCCCTTAATATATTAATGTTTTCTTATTAACTATTGTTGTTTCTGATTACATTTCCTTCCTTTTAACTACATTTTAGGATTTCTTTTATTCTTTCCATTTTTATAATTAACTTTTCACTTAGTCTACTGAGTGTCGACAGATTGTTCATATCATTTTTGTCATTTTTCATGCACTATGATTCGACTTAGTCTCGACCATGACAACACATTGTAATGGCTATGTATTGTAGAAATGTCACTTTTTGTCCGTTTTAATTCCGGAGAAAAAAAAAACTTCATGTTTTTTCTTCGGGGAGAAGGGTTGATGTTGCGTAATGCTTTTGCACACAGGCGTATGCCATTATCTTCAGAGATACAGCTGTGTGCATTAGCAATATTTTTGAACGATATAACACTATTATTGAACGCCGCAGTTTTTGGTAACGTTATGACGTATGTGTAACTATGTGACGTAAGCGTCGTCTGCTGGTGAAGGCGAACCGTTATATTTCTGGGCCTTTCTCAAGTATTCGTTGAAGTGAGAGGACATATTTATTTGATGCTTCCAAGTAGTGGAGATTTTTCAAGATATTAATGCCGTGGCTATTTATTCGAGACTGCTCGCCCTATATTATTAGGCCATTACGATTTGCAGCTTCTCAAGTAAGTCATGCAATCGATTATTATAAATCAAGACGAAGAAGTCTTCAATGCTTAACTTGCCGTAGGACTTCGAACACGTCAAACTTGGACTGATCTATAGTTGAAACGGTCAAGATTAATCATATACGAGGGGCGTTCAGAAAGTAATGCACCACATCGTTTTTCTCAGCTAATAATGAAGATAGAAGCATGAAATTTTGCACATTTTAAATATGGCATGCGCCAATTGTGTGCACCAAATTGCACCGTAACCGGTTAAATAATACGGCTGCCCTAAACCGTTGAAATGGAGCGTGTTAGCAACTTGCGTTATAAGCAGCGAATTGTGATAGAATTTCTCGTTGCAGAGAAGGAAACTGTTGTGAACATTCACAAACGTCTATGTGATGTGTATGGAAGTTTTGCAGTCGACAGGAGTACAGTCAGTCGCTGGATTCAGAGAATCAAAGAATCAGGAAGTGGAGATACAGAGCTGCTTGATCGGCCGCGCTGTGGACGTCCTGCCACAGCCACCAACGCAGAAATGTTGAAATGCGCTGAGAGCATTATTGTTCCTGATAGGCGAATCACTACTCAACAATTGGCCTTACAGCTGTCAGTTAGCATTGGTAGTGCAATTGCAGTTATAAAAACTCTCGGATTTTTTAAGGTTTGCGCAAGATGGGTTCCTCGACGTCTCACAAATGACCACCGACTGCAAAGGAAAGCACTTTCTTCTGAATTGTTGGAGCGTTTCAATGCTTTTTGGCTAAGATCGTTACAGGTGACGAAACCTGGGCACATAATTTTGAACCTGAGACAAAAAGACAGTCAATGGAGTGGCATCATCCGCAATCACCACGAAGAAAGAAATTCAAGACAATTCTTTCAGCTAGAAAGGTCATGATCACTGTCTTTTGGGACATTGAAGGTTTGATTTTTGTGGACGTTATGCCAAGAGGAGAGACAATCAATTCGCAAGCTTACATTAAGACATTGAAAAAACTCAATCAACGTTTTCGCAGAGTTCGGCCGCACAAGAATCCAGCAGACCTGCTTCTCCTTCACGACAATGCGAGACCTCACACAAGTCTGGCAACACGGGAAGCAATCACCAAATTGGGTTGGACTGTACTACCCCATCCACCCTATAGTCCCGATTTGGCACCCTCTAATTTTCATCTATTTGGTCCACTTAAAGATGCACTCCGTGGGACAAGGTTTGAAGATGATGAAGGAGTGATTCATGCAGCGAAGAAATGGCTACATGAAAAAGACAAAATCTGGTACGGGCTAGGAATACATGCACTTGTTTCGCGCTGGCATAAAACCGTACAAGTTGATGTGGATTATGTTGAATAATACCGAAGTTTACACGACATATCCATGTATATTGTATATAAATTTCATGCTTTTTGAATAAACAGCTCCTGAGAAAAACGATGTGGCGCATTACTTTCTGAACGCCCCTCGTATATGCATGCTATTGCTTTTGACATTTGACAGACGAGGAATGCACCAAGTTATTATGCATGTTTTTTTTTTTTTTTTTTTTTTTTTTTTTGCGTTCGCCCGCTAATACTCGAGGCGAAATCTCAGGTTATCATTTATGTCTAACCTGACATTGATTTTACGTGAGTATCCCTTTATTTCTTGTACAGAGACAAATGTCCCTCGCCATTCAGGCAAATACTCGCCGATTTCGGAGGTACCCATTGCAGCTGGGTCGGCTCAGGAGCCGCCAGTCCCTGGTCGACGACACTCCTTCAAATGTCCTCGCCAGGTCTCGAGTTAATCCAGTCCAAATCCCGGTCGACGAAAAATCCTCAAATGCCGTCGCCCGGGTTTGATCCTGTATCACCCGGTCGCCAGAGCGGTGTTGTAACCACTACGCTAGCGCGGCTCCCTGCATGCATGTTATGAAATATGGAGTACGTAAATAAACATTGTAGAACGAGAACAAGTCTTCTATTGCATTCTAACATATCGTGTTGGATCTACCTATGTTAACGGTGGATTGTTTTGGACTTGTGTTATCTTTATTGTCAGAACCTAAACCATTCGCGTTATGTCACCAACTCTAAAACAAATGAAATTCCACCTTAACATAGCCCCATAGCAGAAATTGTCACATAGGAGTGAAGTTTTAAAGACCAGTATAATAGATCCTGCTTTATGACTTGGGGTGACCAGTCCCTTACTGCAGCGTATTTTACGCTGTACAACCCCAATGCCTAGTATCCTGGCTTTTGGCTGGGATCATGTGTCTACTACACACGGGAAACAGTAGTGACATTCATGTCATGAGGTACCTAGTGTGAGAACACAGAGGATCACTACAATGACACATGTTGTCATTGGATCTTCTTGTGTTGGGACATGTGGTCTTGACCAGGGCCGGGTATGGGTGGGGCAAATGCAACCTCATGCGAGGAAAAAATATGCAACCTCATGCGAGGAATAAAAAAAAAAAAAAAAAGCAAACACTTAGTATCCACACTATCTAATACAGTTATTGTGCAAACACTTAGTATCCATACTATCTAATACAGTTATTTTTCACACACTTAGTATCTATATTTTCTAATACAGTTATTCTACGATTCATGCATTATATTTTCCAGTCTATCCCGGCATCGCTCGTTTCTTCATTTACTTCTCATCTTCTCGTTGGGTACCAGCCTTTCCACAAATACTCGTCCAAGCAATCAAGGCCTGTTTGTTCTGTCCAAAGATAGAAGGCGCGGAATAGGAAGGCTGGGCACGAGTATTTGCTGAAGGCGTGTGCTCCACCTGGAACTGAAAAGTAATCATTAAATGCCCGATCCTGGTCCGGTTTCTTTTTTATAATCTTCCTGTTCGTTGCCTTTTTACCCGGGGGGTAACATTCATAACATACATTTATTAGGGTTATAGTGTTAAAGTTATGCTTAGGGTGAGGGTTGTCGTTAAGATTATAGTTAAGGTTAGAGTGCTACATTTAAGGTTACTGTTATATGGTTAGAGTTATAGGTTTAGAGTTAGGGCTAGGGTTATTGGGTTACGTTTATGGTTAGCGTTAGGGTTACTGGGTTACACGGATTAGGTTTATAGGGTTAGGTTAGCGTTTTCGCCCATACAATTAATTACATACATGATACATGGTTATATACAAGGGGAAATTAAAATTTTAGTACTAGAGCAGATAATAAATTGAGAAAGAAATTAACACGGCGAATTGCCAGATCAAGAAGGGCTGCGCTCGATGACCACGTCTGCAAGTAGTAAAGTAATTAAACAGGGTCTGGTCAATTACGTATATGCCTGAATTAAGTAGAACGCGATTCTGGTTTTCGGCTCTTGAGTGAAGATGGCTTTGAGTTACGTATAAGCAGAAATGTGAGCAGAGAATTTACCGTAGGTGCTAAGATCTGGCAGATAGTCTGGCAGAGTCTGGTTTTAGGTAAAAATGTTAAAGTTATGATTAGGGTGAGGGTTATAGTTAGGATTACAGTTATAAGGTTTAGAGTTAGGGCTACGGTTATTGGGTTATATATAGGTTTATGGTTAGCGTTAGGGTTACAGGGTTAGATTATAGGGTTAGCAGAGTTAATGTTAAAAATTCAGGGTTATAGTTAAGGTTACAGAGTTAAGGTTAGGGTTATTATATAGTTTATATGGTTAGGGTTATGAAACATACTCTCTAGGGTTTTCTCTTGGTTCTCGATTCTAGTAGGCCTTTTATACTTCTGCACAAAGAAAAAAAGTCCAAGAACGTTGAGAACTCAAAGGGAAAACATACAAATTCACTAAATTTTGTCTTACTTCACTTTCTCTTTTGATTACGTTTCACTTTTTTAAAATGGATCAAGGCTATGTCGTCATTTGCATTGGAGAATAGAGCGACTGAAATATGCCAGATACCTTCGAAAACGAAGATGGCTGTATACCGCTCCACCTATGTCCCGGAAGGTGAGATAAATTATACCCGGCACAGTGACCGATCTTGAACGGTGAAGTCATTTGTTGTGAAGAATCTGCCATATTGGGTCAGATTCTTCTTCTTTGATTCTTAGCCGACGACTGGGAACACAGTGATTGGATTTTATTTATTATTATTATTATGCCGTTATGCCAATGCCAATGTCGTGGCATATTGAAGAGAGGTTAGCCAAAGGAAGTCTCTAACCTATTTGTATTGTCATGTATGACTGAATGGATCGTATCAACTATGGAAAGTATTAGAATGAGAAAGACTTGGATTAAGACAAGTTTTATATGGAAGCGTCATTCTTCATTATGAAGCTATTTACTGTGATAGATGTCCTTGAAGGAAGGTCAACGGACATTGTCTTAACGTATCTCAAATAGTAACTATTGGTGAATCCTAATCATTTGGATAGAAAAGGACTTGATTTGTAAAGAATCTACAAGGATCCATATTATTATCAGAAACTGTACTATGTATTATTCTTATATCTAATCATGATCGTCCTGTTCAACTCCGTCTGTATACACGGGCATCATGTATATTTTGCTCTTCCCAATCAGCAATCTGCTGTGGTGTACACTCTGTTATACCATGTATGCGACCTAGAATGACATCACTAATTGGATTCGGAAGAAGACAGGCGTGGATCTTTCCTGAAAAGAAAGGTGTTTTTAAATCAATAACAGCTGTAGGAAATGTTTCCACTGTCCCACTGGGCAAAGTTAAAACCTTACTGGCAACCTTATTGGTATTAATTTTCCCATATGAGTTACAACTCTTATTTTTATTAGGAACATCCTTTCCCTTTTTTTCAAACGTAACCTTTTTCTTACGATCAGTTGCCTGCTGATCAAGTCGAGGGAAGGTATATGTCCCCCGGAATGACTTACTAGTCTTCACAGGTTGCGTTGAAACCTTAATGTCCTTCTTAAGAATGGATGCATGTCGTAAAGGTTGTAACGAATTAGCCACAGTGGCGTAATGAACAGTGGAATCATTTCCAATGCTAGATTCCAAGACCTTATCATTACATAACAGTTTAGCAATATGTGTATGTGAAACAAATCTAGGAATAGTAGTAACGACAGCAACAAACGAATTCCAATTTGCTCTGTCGGCGGCCATCCTTTGTGCAGTGATCCAGCTCTAACTCATTCTTTGCATCTCGGCGTCCACAGTTCTCAGCAAAGATCTTAATGCCTAAGGCAGCGGTTTTCAACCTGTGCACCGCGGCGCCCTGCGGCGCCATGACTGACGGTCAGGGTTGCCAGATCAAATTTTTAATTTAAAGCCAAACAATACAAGAAAAAAGCCACACAAAAAAGCCAAACCCAATTTAATATATTTTTTATACTCACATCACATGAAAAGCTCCAGATCCAGGTCATTACTATCCTCCCCACTGGAATGAGTGGAACACACGGCATAAACCTTGTCCGATGTGAAGTTTTTTAGCATTTCTGGAGATGCAGTGAAGTCTTTGCAACATTTGCTTGAAAGCAATAGTTCTGCCCTCATTCTCACAATTGCATCAAGAAGATTCAGCTGCGTTCTGTTTCTTGCCTTCGTTTTAACGGAGGATACAAGAGAAAATATCCTCTCAACTACAGCATTGCTGACAGGGGTTTTTAGGCAAGTAAGGGCAAAGGATAGGCGTGGATTTGTTTCGTATTTAGCTGTAAAGAAAACACAGAGCTGTGGGAAATTTCATTTTTAGTGTTTGTCAACCTGAGTGACCCCGGAGAAATTTCACTTTTAATGTTGGCCAGCCTTTGAAGTTTTGATCCCCCGACCCGCTTATCAACTTTCCGCGCATTCTCCTCGCGCGACCATAGTAGGTAACACGGTGATTTTCTGTTTTCAAACGTTTTTGATTGTGTTGTGAGTTTGATAAAAACTATGGAAAGATTTTTTAATTTGGCAAGCGTTAGTAAAAAGCGAGAACTTGTTGAGGATGATAAGGAAAGTGGTAATGAGGAAAGGAAATGTAAGTATAGAAAATACGACGAAGGTTACTTAGGTTTTGGTTTCACGTGCACTCTTGTGAACAATGAAGAGCGTCCACAGTGTGTTTTGTGTTTCAAAGTACTCTCTGTCGAATGTATGCTGTCTAGCAAATTGAAGCGCCATTTATAAATTGTTCATAAGAATGACGTGGGCAAACCAAGAGAATATTTCTCTAGAAAGCTGAGAAAGAAGCGTGAACAAAAATCAGCATGTTCTAAGCAGGCGACTGTGACGGATCGGATGAAAATAGAAGTACCCTTGAATAGCACCGGGGGCCATGAATTTTGTTGAAATAAAATTGCAACGTGGTTCTCACGTGGAATCCGCCAAGCAAATAGTTATCATGTGGGCAGCCTCGACATTCGCTTTGTCTTAATTTTAGTTTAGCCACGCCTACTGTCTTATCTTTCGAGCTATTAAAATCAATAGCACCGGGGGCCATGAATTTTGTTGAAATAAAATTGCAACGTGGTTCTCACGTGGAATCCGCCAAGCAAATAGTTATCATGTGGGCAGCCTCGACATTCGCTTTGTCTTAATTTTAGTTTAGCCACGCCTACTGTCTTATCTTTCGAGCTATTCATTTCGAGCTTAGCATGTTCTAAGCAGGCGACTGTGACGGATCGGATGAAAATAGAAGTACTCTTGAATAGCACCGGGGGCCATGAATTTTGTTGAAATAAAATTGCAACGTGGTTCTCACGTGGAATCCGCCAAGCAAATAGTTATCATGTGGGCAGCCTCGACATTCGCTTTGTCTTAATTTTAGTTTAGCCACGCCTACTATCTTATCTTTCGAGCTATTAAAATCAATAGCACCGGGGGCCATGAATTTTGTTGAAATAAAATTGCAACGTGGTTCTCACGTGGAATCCGCCAAGCGTGCTAATTAGTATGCAAATAGTTATTATGTGGGCAGCCTCGACATTCGCTTTGTCTTAATTTTAGTTTAGCCACGCCTACTGTCTTATCTTTCGAGCTATTAAAATCAAGCTATTTCTCGTTCTCTTTCTGTCATCCCTTCAAGGAGGCGTCGCCAGAGCGGCAAGCGGTCAGTTATGAAAGACGGTTGTAGTCCCTAAGAACGGAACAGAGCCTTCACGCCACTGGTTAACACGTTAACTAGGGTTAGAAAATCTCGGCAGGACGAAAAGGAACGGTGGAGTCTGGCGGTAAAAGAGCTTTGACTCGCGGCTAAAACGCAAAAAGTTCCCGAGAATCAAGAGAGGCGAGAAATATCACATGTCGCTAAGAATTGTCATTCATTTAATATATATATATATATAGAAATCTCTTAAAAATGCAGTTATCATTCGCGTCAGAGAGTTGAAGAAGTACCTAGCTCATATATTAGAATCAACAAGAATCTTTGATTTCTTTTATACGTGGAGTCTAAATTCATTCTTTGTGCTGCGGTAATAACATATTAGAGTTTTAACGTGTAAAGTTCATTATATTTCACTAGATTTTTGTGTTAATTTAAACCTATTAAATAACCCCCCCTTTCCCCCCCCCCCTGCATACCCAAGTAGAACAGTCCCAACTAAGATGGTTTAGCAATGTCTGCAGAATGGGAGACGATCGGCTACCACGACAAGCATGGGAAACAAAGAGCCAGGGATCCAGACCCCCAGGACGACCCAGAGTCCGCTGGGAGGACAACATTAGACAATCTTTGAAGGACCGAGGACTAGAATGGAACCAGGCCAGGAGGAAGACAGCCGATAGGATAGTCTGGCGCTCTCTCTTCCAAACCTCTACACCTCACGGTAGAAGGGGAACGACTAAGTAAGTAAGTAAGTGATTTTACAGATCTTACATAAAAACGCGGGTGTTAGAATATAATTATAGTAGGATTACCTGTTTTGTATATTCTCTTTTATACAGGGGATCATACCTTGTCAATCGAACGCTTTTTTTAAATAAAGAATCATGGTCAGATGGCTTATGGCATCCTAAATTATATGTTTCTAAACATACAAACATTGACAGTAAAAATATGAGGTTGGAGACCCTTATAGGTCCTCCTTCTTAATCCAGTAGAGCGGTTAAATAACCAACCCACTTCAATGCTAAATTGTGTTAAATGTTAAACTGGAACGGGACAAAAATGCCAGAAGATTTGTCGATCTCAATCACATAAAGTTCCCTGGCTGATGAGGCAGAACTTACAGCACAAATTTCTTTTAATCAAACCAATATGACAGTAACGGTTTTCCTTCCCCCAAATTCTACAGAAAACATTTACGGCTATTCGCTTCCGAGAACAGCCTGGGAGTAACATTGTGCTGTTTGATTTAGAGAGTGAAACGGAACGAAAGAATTTATTTTCTTAAGTTACTACTAACATAACATCTTCTTTTCTTTTATATCTCTCACTAAGTCTGAAGGCCCACGGGATAGTTAAATTAAGGACATACCTTTTCCCCGTCCGGACTACTTCCCACTCTCATTGTTAATCCTTTGTTTGATCTCTTGGGTAAATCACCTCGGTTTGGATTATTCCTAGTTTTCCATATACCAGAGGGAGGGGTTATGAGAGTATATTTTTCTTTTCTCTTATGTAACTATAATTCACTGATGTAATGATAACGATGTATTGATGTTGTGATCTATTTTCTTACGATATAATAAACGTATAAATCTTAAGCTATTGGTGTCGGTAAAAACTTCCCCTGCCCTTTATACGTGACCCATAGTTTACCTGTTCGTTTCTATTTGTTACAAAATTGTTCATGTGTGCGTACGTGAGGATAGTGTATTTGAATCAGTATCAATTGAGAAAATACGTCTCCATTAAAGTGTGTCGTACTATTTAGGTTGGGTTGAGCAATTACTCAATCCAAAACAGTATTTTTTTCTTACACCTGTACTCCAGGTAAACAGGACTATTTCTCACACCTTTCTCTCACATAGCTCTCACTATATCACCTCTGCTTGAATGGGACCATAAATGTATTAGGCCTATCTATAAAATTTGCGACAGTAATATGTTGCTCGATGGGATTCTGAGTCAGGTCTAGTAATTGACTAGTGTCTGTTACGGTACCTTATCTGAATTTTCATTTAGAGTCTGTTGTGTGATCGTCTTGTGAGATAAGGAAATAAAAAAAAATTATCCCCCTAGACAAACAATCTTAGTTACAGGGTGTTTCGACCATACACAATTATTGGTTTTTTTTTTCCACAGCATTATAGAATTATTTCCAACTTGTTTAAAATAACATCTCTGTCAGATACATGGTATATGAGAAAATTTTGTGCAAAACCTTTGGATTGCGTGATTGTTTATCAACCACTAAGGTTTTTTTTAATCAGTAGAGATGAGATATACTGACTATATAAATAAGTCTAGTTAATAACGTCACTCCACTAACCTGACTTTGAGGGGCGAGCTTTGTGGTGGAGATTTAATTTTTTTAAGGAAAATATTTTTTTTTCCACCGGCGAGGTTAGCAAAATAATAACTGTAGGAGGTATCTCAGGTAATTTTTATTTTGTGTTTTTCTCGTAAGCGGCTTAGAGATTTTTTCCTCTCCTTCTTTTCTTCTTCTTTACTCGACTTAGTAGCATTCAGTTTTTGCCATGGCAGAGCGTGTTAAACTTAGTGCGATGCCAAACGAGGACAGCAAAGGAGACAGGATTGCAAGGAGAAGAAGCAACCACGTTTGTCAACAAAGAACTTGACAGATATGACGCGGAGGAAGAGAGAGCACAGAGGAAAGAAGCACAAGATAGAGCAGAGATGAAGGAAGCACAAGAGAGAGCAGAAGCTAGAGAGAAGGAAGCACAAGAGAGAGCAGAAGCTAGGTCAAAAGAAGCGGAAGATCGTCAATTGGAACAGAAAAAAATAAGGCAGAAATGGAATCTCGCCGGGAAAAAGAGAAGGTGAGACAACGCGAGGAGAGAGAGAGGGAGAGACAGCATGAATTGGCACTGAAGTCGTGGTGCTTCTACTTCCAATAATGGAAAGCCGTCATCACCCCAGTCTCAGTTAACGGTTCTCTCCAGCTCTCAATCTTCCCAATTAACAGCGATGTCTTTCGCATCAGAATCTTTCCCTAGCCCCAACGAGAAAATTGACACTTTCCAATAGAAATTCGAGAAAATGGCGAATCTGTATGGGTTAGAGAGTTCCCGGTGGTGCCTAAAACTTTCACAGGTCCTAAAAGGTACCGCTTGTGATGTCTACAGGAAGCTGGGAAGCAGCAAAGACGACTACGACACTTTAAAGAAGGGTTTACTGGAGCGTTTCGAAATGACCGCTCGCAAATTTCTGCAAATGTTCAGAAACAGCCGAAAGGAGAGCACGGAGACATTTCCGAAGTGCTCTTCGGGCTATCTGACAAAGTGCCTGGAATTGTCAGAACTTCCTCTTACGTACGAGGAAATTCTGGAACTTGTTCTTGTAGAACAAATAAAAACAACTTTGTCGAACGAGAATCGTAGATTTCTGGCTGAGCAGGGCGCAGTTAAGTTGGAGGACATCCTAAATAAGGCATAACGTTATGTAAATGCAATGGCCGAACTTCCCAGTAAAAACGCAAACCAACAGATGAGCCATTTTGAAAATATAATCTAGAACAGTCATCCCTTTCTTCCAATTCTTCCCAGCACTATAACCAACGAGAAACCAATACCCAGAGACATCCCCAAGAAAAATCGAAATTCTACAAAACCCGATATCCCACCAACAACAACAATGCTGATCAACCCACCAGGCCTACGTGGCAGCGCGGCCACCAAGGTCAAGGCAAGGGAAAGACCCCTACAGCAGGGACGTCTGATCAGGGCAAGCACACTGGGCCAAATCGCATCGGATGCTTGCAAACAGCCTCGCAAGGAAGAGTCAATGTCAGTGACCATCCTACCCCCAGAATCTTGTTTCTTTTTCTAATTTAGCACGAACAGTTTATTGCTGTTCGCTAATTTCTTTGATGAACGTTTACTGAAATGAAAATTTTAGTAGTAGAGCAGATAATAAATTGAGAACCAAGGGAGACAGTTTTTATTACTCTCCTTGTAATACTGTTCGTTTGGAAAGAAATTAACACGACGAATTGCCAGATCAAGAAGGGCTGCGCTCGATGACCACGTCTGCAAGTAGTAAAGTAATTAAACAGTGTCTGGTCAATTACGTATAAGCCTGAATTAAGCAGAACGCAATTCTGGTTTTCGGCTCTTGAGTGAAGATGGCTTTGAATTACGTATAAGCAGAAATGTGAGCAGAGAATTTACCGTAGGTGCTAAGATCTGGCAAGAGTCTGGTTTTAGGTAATAATGTAACATTCCCTTTCATCTTTAATATATATATATATATATATATATATATATATATGTATATATATATATATGTATATATATATATATATATATATATATATATATATATATATATATATATATACCACAGAAATCTAACTCAATTTATCCAGTACTGCCACAGCTTTAGAAGACAATCTAGCTTCAATTCTAGAATCACTCGTATTGAGTAGAGTTTCTTAGTTTATGTTGTAGAATAGTCTTAATAGTTCTGTTTGGAGGTAATAATATTCACTAGTATTGTTGGGTGATTTAAGTGTTAAAATCGTCAATTATATTTCTCTAAGATTTTTGTGCAGAGTGATTTACTAGATAGGTCCGTCATGGATAATTCTCAAAGTTTACTGTGTTACAGTGGTTAGCAGAATAAATAATATGTTCTAGCTAAACTCTTCCAGCTGTAATATAAATTTTATTAACTGCTAGTAACCAGTCAGAGAATATTTTAACCAACTAAGTAAATGCACTGATTCATCATGAGTGTTGACGAAATATACATTTATTTCTAATTCATGATGATTGATTTTTGTTAAATGACTAGAAGTTATTTCACGGGAGTTTTAACGATCAGACAAGCTCTAAGCTTATAGAGTTTAATTTGAGTTAAATAACCGAAGTGGATAAATATATTCTATGTTACGCGGGGTAAGGATAGAATTGTGAATAATACTATATGATATTAAGTATTTGTGTTTTCTCCATATACAGTACTTGGGTCAAACCCTAAAAACTTACCAGCGGCTTCCATATGAACTGAGAATAACTTTACCAAAGAACATTTTGATCAAAATTTCGGGTTTGCAAGATGACTCGTCTGGCCCCGTGTTTTACACCCAGAAAGAGACAGAGTACCAGCCCTAAAGAAATATTAAGAATAAATGATAACTGGACTTATAGAATATCCAGATTTCTTTTCCCAAGTTCATATACATTCAGCCTGTGGTGGCTAGTAAATCAAAACATTGACATTACCTAAATAACGACCACTGTGTTGTGAAGAAGATTGATCCTTATCAGATGTATTTACCTGACATTCGATTTAACGATTGAAGATTCCAAGCTACTGTACACTGTGACTTTAGATCTCATAATTATTTTACTACCTGGACAAAAATTGAAGTGACATTTATCAGCATCCTACGTACAGACTTGAATCAAGCGTTTCCAAACATAGTGATTAATTAGTCTTTGGAGAAACCGGGAGGGTTGTGTGCTGTCCCCCTGCCTATTTAATTTATACACCGAAAAAATTTTCAAACAGATACAGGAAATACCAGGACTGAACATCAGTAGAAGATCAATAAACAACCTTAGATATGCAGATGATACCGTGTTGTTAGCTGAAAGCGAACAGGAGTTACAAGAACTAGTGAAGCAAATGAACAGTATAAGTCATGAATATGGACTCGACATTAATATTGAGAAAACTAAAACTATGATAATTAGCAAAACAGACGATAAACCCACATTAAAGATAAGCGTAAATGGGAAAATCCTGGAACAAGTCAAGAGCTACGTATATCTTGGTCATATAATAACAGAAGATGGCAGATGTGAAACAGAAATCAAGAAGAGAATAGGAATGGCCAAAGCTACATTCAACAACATGAAACATATACTGACATCCAAACAGTTATCTCATAAATTAAAACTGAGAATCATAAAGTGTTATATATATTCTGCATTTCTGTATGGCGCAGAAACATGGACGATGAATAAGCATTTGGAAGAAAGAATTGAGGCTCTTGAAATGTGGATATATAGAAGAATGGGGCGTATCTCATGGAAAGAGATGAAAACAAATAAGGAGGTCCTAGAAAATCTAGGTATGAAAAGAGAACTAATGAGAGAGGTCAAAGTTCGGCAGCTAAAATACTTTGGCCACATAAAAAGGCATAACACCTTGCAGAAGACCATAACAGAAGGGAGAGTTGAAGGCAAATGTGCAAGGGGAAGACAGCGCTATAAGTGGGAAGATAACATCAAGAGATGGACGGGAAAGAGTCTATCAGAGTGTACCACCAAGACAAGAGACAGAAGACGTTGGAGATCCATTACAGCCAACCTTCGTTGTGGAGATGGCAACTGATGAGGATGGAGAAACTGGGGCTTGATTCGCCAACAAACCCAACCTGGGAGGGGCTGTGTGTACCTTAACAATTGTTCCAGAGGTGGTGAAAGCACCTTTTAGGTAAGAGAGACTGAGTTGTGATCACAGTTTGTCAGAGCGAGAAAATGCATGGATGAATAATTCTTTCATTGTAACTCCATGTAATAACTTTGTATTTTTATGCAAGTTTTGCTAATGCTGTCCCTTCTCTTATAATAGATTAACGTATAAAATTCTGTTCTTTACTGTAGAGGGAAATCTTAGACCATAGCGTAAAAACCTTTGACTTTTTTGGGGGTTAAATAGCTTTTCTTCTAACGGGATTTTGTCTCAATAGTGGGAGGGAGGATTAAACCTATGAGTCTAACTCTTTTGTTTAACTAATTCTTTAACCTATGTTTATTGTATTTGATTTGATATTCAATACTGTCGTTGTAAAGTTTCTTTATGATAAATAAAACTTACATATAGGGCTACATTTATTTACGTGTGTCGGTCAGCTTGTTCCAAAAGATCCCTATTCCATAGATATAGTTTTCACGTATGTGCGTCTAATTGTCGCCACGTATCTGTGTGTGTGTAGATGTGAGTGGTTGAATATATCAATATATATATTTATAGGGAAACTGTCTGATCAGAAAATCTCAGTCGTGATCGATTGGCTGGATTGATTATCTCTGAAATCCAGGGACAGATTTTTGCCTTTCACCATTTCACTTGTGAAAAATCTATTTCTTTACCTTATCTCTCACTGAGATATCACCTGTTCTAGTCCTATTCAGGCAAGGCCAAAAGTGATCTTAATTACTGTAACCGTCTGTTTTGTAACGGCCACCATAAATGTAACGTACTGTTTATGCGTGATGGCAGAGTGAACGTGTCATTTATCACCTGGACTGTAATGTTGCGGTGTCGATGTAGGTCACCAGAAATGTAACGGCCAGGAATGTAACGGCCACCAGAGTGAGGCACTGCCAGGGGTACTATGATCACTCACAGTAAACAGCGTACATGTTGTAGATCTGTGATATTGGTATTATGATGTGCTGAGTGTGGGTGTAGACGAAAACACGAATGCTTGAGGCTCTAAATGAAGTCAATAATGCACTCATACACTCACATGCAGTAGTCAATGATGAATCGAAGACTGCTGGCACGTTTCAAACATTTATTTACGAAACTGACAGTAGCATCAACAGGACAGTCAAATCCTTTTAAGACCTAGCGCTATTGCGCACTTAATAGACAGCTCCTTTTGCGCACCGCAAGGTGATCATGATTTTGGAACATCAAGGTGCTAATATAAAATGGCGCTGTACTCTAATATAGAGCTACTTGGTCAAATGACGTCAGGTTAAATGATGACGTAGAATAGGGTTCCCATAATTTTTTGTTTAAAAACCGGGACATTTCCAAATTTTTACCTAAAAAACCCGGGACATTTTGTAAAAAAAAAACGGGACATGTTAAAAATTAAGGTAAAGCACAAATAAATTTATTATATATTATACGTTGCACTTAAAATAAGATAATGGTATAAAAATACACACATTAACTAACACAACTTCCACTTTATCGTTGAAAAGTTTTTTCACGATGGCTGTTGTGCAGTCCATGGACTTAAAGCTGTGGTTATGCACCGCCGTGTGATAAGCGAAGGTTGCTTCCTGTGCTGCCAATGATAACTGTTTTTCCATTTCCTTTACACTCTGGGTTTTCGCATTTAAGAAATGACTTATACTGCTGTTGGAAGCCTTACTTTCAACAGCACCTTTATGTTTTTTCGTTTTCACGTGGTTGACTACGTCTGACCGACCACCATGTGAAATGCAAAATTTAGAGCTGCATAAAGTACATTCCACATTTTCATAATGAAGGGAAATTCTTTTGTAATGTTATCATTTATACTGCACTTACGTTTCGGCATTATGCGGATGAAAAACGATAAAAATACTGTATAATAATGCTAATACGCATTAAATCATTTGGTAGATGCTCACTGAACACTGTTTTGGTCGACTTTCGAATTTTTGTTCGAGATTCAAACCGAGGGTCCACTGTAACCGGAAATTGATAAAGTAACACTTCTAAAACACGGAATAAAATCCGTTACCCAAAGATTTTTTTTTTCAGGAAGGCCCCTTAAAAAGCGGGACATTTGGAATAAATTCGGGACACAGGGACATTTTATAAAAAAAACGGGACTGTCCCGGGAAAAACGGGACGAATGGGAACCCTAACGTAGAAGCGCGAGCACAGCAGAAGTGGTCGACTTTTGGATGGGCTTTTCGCTGTGTTATTTGAGCCGTCAGAACGTGTGTGTGTGAGCTCCTGTGCTATAATAATATAAATGCTAATATGCTAATCTTCATCATCTGAGCCTTCAACGAATCGTAATTTTGCTTATGGAGAGCCAAAATCTATCGGAATAAGAATGCACGTTCTAATAAATAAACTTGAAAATTTTGAAAACAAGTGAAATATCTGCGAAGCGCAATAATGCGAGGTATACCTGTACTCGGCCGATAGTTACGCCACTGAACATTGATATGATAAATTAAAACAAGATTATAAAGTTGATCATCATCATCTTCATGTCTTTAAGGAGCATGGAGCCACCACTACAGCTGGCCCCCTTACATGAAGCCTGCACCATTTTAGGATCTACTCAATGTTCGTCCTACAGACATTGCACGTCTGTGTTAACCGTTAATTCTATAGCGTCCTTGAGTTTGCAACCAACTCTTTCAAATCCATTTAGTGGAATTATTATCATTAGGAAATGATATCCTTATTTCATATTCGCGTATTCTGTCTATGTCCACTTATTCAATTACTTTGGCTTTCCTAGCCAGGCTTTAACTGCCATAAATATAATATCCTTGCGAAAACGTATCCTACGCTATTCGCGATTATCCTTTAGACACTCTGGTCCTATACTTTTGACTTGATTAGCTTTTCCAGCATAATCTACACGGATTTCTACGCTATTTATAATTCACAGTGGATATACCACTTTATACATATTCTTCATCAGTGGCCATGCCACATATATTATACACATTCCTTAAGTGGCTCTGCCACACATTTGAAACACTGCCGGACGGCTGTATGGCCATACATAGACTTACATATTCCTATTGGCTTCCCAGCCAGAACACAAACGGTTCTACACTTGAGTAAGTGGCTGTGCCACACATTTGAGACACTTTCCATAAGTGGCCATGCCACACATTTGAAACACGGCCATCAGGCCCGCAGGCCACACGTGGACTGCGGTTACTAGCCTTTACGCGTCATACATCGATTTTGCGAGATTTCTAGTATTAATTCAAATGTGGTGTCTCGAGGTGCAACCATGCGAATGTGGCCATCATTCACATGCTTGCAAACCCCGAAACAATCCTCAACAATGGGCTAATTTCAAAATATTCCAACATCGGATAATTTTGCAAGTAAGGCAGAGGTCAAATTTCCCATATGTGGTAATAAGATGTCCGATGCCCTTGTGTACGAACTTACGGACAGATCGGTAAACTCCTACAACAGCGTGTTCAAAATGTAACCATCATTACTTTATCAGAAAGTACTCTTGTTATAACAAGTAGAACAGGAAACGCTTATGTCATAAGTTTCCGCCGGTACACGAGATCTTGTGCTAATCTTAGCTAAGCTGTGCCACTCCCTTGCGACTGCGAGTAATTATCTCAGCAAATCTGGGTAGCGTCAAGCAAATGTGATTATTATCATCTACAGGGAGTGTCAAGCGATTCGACAATACTCAAACATCTGCTACTTAGCAGAAAAATAACGAAGAAAGAAAGAAAGAAAAGTGCAACAATTGACATCACATAATAAAAATCAGTACCACAAATGTACCGATACTGCCGGAGAGAAACAAAGATCGATAGAGGCCGCCCCGTTTTGTTACAATGTAATTAAAAATACTTATTTCGGGTTTCCACCCTTTTTACTCTTGGCTACTAACCTAATTAAAGCAATAATACACATAGATATATGTGTGGTACTCAAAGTGTAAGAAATAAAAATGTAGAAAACCAGACCCGGGTACGCCTTTCACTTGTTGCTTTTCGGTTGTCTTTATTTCTCACGAGTGCCTGCAGCAAACGCATTTGTATGTATTATTTATTTACTGTGTACATACCTCGGGTTTCCCTCTTTATTAACTGAGGGTTTCAGATATACATCGCGACGATTTACGCCGTTTCGCATACTCGTCTTTGATTAATTAGGAACGGTAAACTCGATATACATCGTAAATATTCACACTTACGTCGTCTAACAGGAACGTTTACATGTATATTTCCCTCGAATCTTTTCTTTCTCCTTCTGTATTTAAATTCTTAATTTCATACAGTACTTAAAATGTAAAAATATATGCAGTATGTATCAAAGCATAAGTACATTAATGTTTATGTTTATGTTTTATTAATACTGTCTCTGTGTATTTTCTAATCACTATTTAGTTATTACAATAAATTATACGGTATAACAGTTTAGTGTACAATAAAATAAGTATTGACTATTCACATGAGCGTCCGATTGGCAGAGTGGTTAGAGCCCTGGTCTCTCGCGGCAAGGGTGCCGGGTTCGAATCACGGTACCGACATGCTACATTCTACCCAGCTGTAAATGGGTACCTGACTTTAAGTTAGGGAAGGAAAAGGCAGCGAGGAAGGTAACTGGTAACCCCACCTCTCGATGCTGGACCTGGTATGGTGAAGTCTCTAACACTTCACTCCCCTACTGCAGTATCTGCTATGGGACTACCTTTACCTTTTTCTACTATTCATATATATATTACTCATATACTATTCTATAATTTTTACTATTCATATATTACTCATATGCTATTCTATAATTTTTACTATTCATTTATACTACTCAAATACTACTCTATACACTTCCATATTTCATATATATTCGAATTTTTTAGTTGGTCTGGTACGTATTTCCCACATAACACATTAGCTACATGGGAAATCAATGATCGAAATACGCTGTTTCGTTATAAGTCGTGATTTATTTAGGAATGTAACTACAAAGTGCAACGAGGACCCCCTGTTTTTCAATATTCTTACAAATTTACGTGATTACTATAGAGCAGTGGTTCTTAACCAGTAGTGCACGCACCCCCTGGTGATGCGGGAAGCTTATGTGTATGGTGCCAGACGTTATGATAATAACAATATCACTAATTGTACAGGTGCGACAACTCACAAGTAAACGACTATTTGTCCCGTCTAATATTATAATTCTATATAACGTTGTAAATTAGTACTACAGCAAAATATTTTACATGATTATTGTCGCGAGAGGGTAGATGTTATTGAAATTAATAAGTTATCCTGCACAAAGTTATATCAGGTGATACCAGGATAGTGCCAGATAAGAGTCTAGTCTTATAAGAAATACCCCCTTCTCTGAAAAGATAAAGGGTGTATAGGTAGGATCAAGCTGTATAAGTTCCTAGAGAAGATGCTGATAGGAAACTCTTTACAGAGCGATACAACAGGAGACAAGCTGATCATCAGAAGGAGTCCCCCCGTCCGACAAGTGTTTCGGCCCAGTATATTCCTTTACACTCTAAAGGGGGGGGGGGGGCAACTTGAGTCATGATTCCCAAGCGTCTCATCCTCCTGTTGTCTTGTATCGAAAATGAACCCATTTCACTTATGGTAGCAACTTTAAAATCCACAACTCTGCCAGCCGTGGAGGCAATTGTGAAAGTAACAAAGAGAAGACAAATTATTCCGTTCGTTCCGTCGCACATCACAACTAAGGACACACACTGAGACACCTGCGCGAAGCCGACGAGACTAGCCACTGCGCGCTAGCAACTGAAATTCTGTGCCTAACACCTCTTATAATATACGCCGCCTATTGCCCCAGATGGTAATATATTACTCTAAAATCCTACTGGCTCCTCTCCAGATCCTTCTCTGTTAATATTATTATTAGTATTATTATTAACTCTGCTAGGGTTATTTAACTAAATTATCTACCAACAAGAACTGTAACTTAACTGATAGAAAGTAAGTAAGTCTGCTGGTAAATATTTACAATTTATTTTTTACAAGTCTTATCTTCGTCTTGAAAATCTTTAAAGAAACTCAAACTTCAATTACAAAATTAAATAAATAGACAATTGAAAATTTTACCAAAAAATATCAAAGGTCTTTCAATTCATAGGAGGTTCTCACTTGGTTGAACTCACTCTTGTAGAATATCTAGGTTATATTTTTATAACACTGTTATTTCACTGTCCTTTGAGTTTAGGCTATCACCTTATATAACTATGCCCCAACATGGGTCATCATTTTATTACTGTCTGTAATCTTGGTGTGACTGGAATACTCTATACAGTAGCCTTGGTTGGCCACTTATCTGTAACTTGAAGTCGGTTCCACTCTTGTCCTGGGAGGTAAAGTTTACTGAGCTTCCTCCATGCAGTAGGTACTTGATGACTGGCCCTCTGAACTCAAAAGGCTCTTGCAACAGTAGTTCCCTCAGTAGTGGCTGACTTTTTTATGTGTAGTTTGGTTTACAGGATATAACCTGAAACATATTAGATGTAACCCCTATATTGTCCATCACTACACCACTATCACTGTTTCAGACAGTGTGCTAGCAGATGCACAGGACATATTATAACAGTAACAACCAAATCCAGTTCACTTTGACAACAATTTTTCTCTAAATCCTTAGTTAGAGCAATGTGTCCATGATCCGCCTCCATACAATGATTAGGTCTTGTATAAATTAATAAGCAATAGCATAAACAGTCCAGTAAAACAATCGCTTTCATCCTTCCTTACGTTCCTGGTGTGTGTGGTCCATTCCATCAAGAAATAATTCTTTAAATGCTTTTCTAAACCTACAGACACACTTTTGCCACCATTCTCAATTATTTGAATATATATCTTGGCATTGTTTTGCCTCCAGAAATTACACAATGGTTTAAAACACATCTACACATTTCCTAACGCACACTGTAAATAATCAAAAGAACTATATATATATATATATATATATATATATATATATATATATATATATATATATATATATATATATATATATATATATATATATATATATATATATATATATATATTCTTACCCTCAGGCACATACAGTCGAGCTGTTAATGGGTATCTATTAGTCTGTTCTTCAGATACAAACGGCAAAGGCAATCTGCATTAACACGCTGATGCTCACTGTATTTTGGAATTCTTATAGCCTGCTTTTAATATTTAGGGCACGTTCTATATATATATATGTCCCAAAGCCGGACGCCAGTGCGAGTTTACTACCCACCGTGTGATTTGCGTTCCGAAAATGTATGTAAAATCTGCCTATGTGTACAAATTAGGAAAATTAAGATTTCATTAATCTACGTTATTTCTGGGGGGATTTTATTCATCTAAGGCTTAAAATACGCTCTGAATTATCCTTTAACTTCCTATCTAATTGTCTTTTACGTTCCTAAGTGCATTTTATTCTATGCGTACTCTAAACAGCAAAATTATGGACTAACCTGAGGTCTCGATGCATTCAACCAGAGATTTCTCCCTTCCTATAGTACTACTCGTGGAAGTCTCTGCACAGACGTGTAGAGCAACATTCCCAGTATTTCATTAGTGACCTCTTTCAGGTGGTACTTCTTTCATAATGCTCTAATTAAATGTCATCTTCCACTTGGTTGCACAGATTTGGATTGGCCATTTTGACGGCCTAATGCTTTAGCAAACACTGCACAAAGGTACCATCTGATTGGTTCGTGTATCATGCAGTTCTCACAAAGTATGGTGCGCGGTTTGGGTCAGAGCTACTCAGAATGACGTGTTGTGAATCAGACCACTTCACGACAAGAGCCTCCCAGTTCAAAAGCGTAAACCCTCTGTTGAAGCTTCCTGTCTGGATTCACAATCAAGGCATTCTCCCAATATGGGGTTTACTCTTCCTTCCTACTCTCCTGGTTTCCTTCAGGTGGGTGCCTACTCAAGAAATCTGCCCCAACATTCTGAGATCTAGGGATAACCACCGCATGTTGTGTAAATAAACAGCACAGGTCCTGCTGCCTATCTAATTGCTGATTATTGACTACTATTCCTTTTCGCCTCTCTGGGTCTGTCCAACGACATGTCCAGAGATGATAGATGTTCCTCAATGGTTTCCATCTATGAGGATATCATCCATAAAATTGGTGATAGCTGGGTTTTGTAAGGGATCCAGTAATTTCCTCATCATCCTGGAGAAAACACTTGGAGCATTCTTCAAACCAAAAGGCAACATATTGAACTCATAGTGCCCCTCCGAAGTGCTAAAACTAGCAATAGTCTGATTTCAGGTTTGACGGGAATCTGGTAATACCCTTTACTTAGATCCACGTGTGACTCAGTTATAACCTTTAATTTCCTGTGGTCCAGGCAGAGTCTATGTTCACAAGCTAGTTTCCTCAGCTAAACAACACTGGCGATATAAAATGATTCATATGGGAAATGAAATTTTCCTGCACCAAGAAACCAATTCTCCCTTTAGCATTGCTATAGCATTTCAGTCCATGCCTGCATCAATACTTCCAATGGACCGTGATGGGCCGGTCAACTACCAATGTTGCCGTAACCCTTTCCAATGCTAATTTAATAGCCGTATAGTGAGGTGGGCTGAGCATCAGTCCAACTGCCCAATCTCCCAGTACCAATTTTTCTGGGGTTGCCCCGCAGTTTCGTTATCAAAGGTGGCTGACTAATCACACTCCTATTTATATCCAGTTCCTGGTGTTCCGAACAACATTTTGTCGGTATGGGATGGGTTGTATCCCCTCTCTGTACAATACGGAGAGTCGCCATGGTAACTGGTTTCCTGAAAGACTTTTTGTGAGAAGGTGCCATCCTATCCACTATGTCTACTGTTTATTTTTATTTTCAGGCCTACATCCGCCCCAATGCTTTCCTAGGTCCTGTTGATTTTCCCAACGTGTGGGATTGTCCTTGCTACATTGTGCACAGGCAGTCACATACCGAGCTATGTCTTCAGATAGCGATGCCTGGCCAGTAATGATGCACTGATGTCCTTTGACAGGTGGTACCGATTTTCATATGTCCACCGTCTGATACAACATGTGCTAGTTTCATAACCTTGTCCCTGTAAATAGATGGCAGTACTAACTGGCTATGCCCATTGGGTCCTGTTCCAGCTCTCCTGTAAAGCAATCTATCATTCAAATAAAATTGTCCTTTCTTTGGGGGTTATGACTTTTTGGCAACTTGCCAAAGCAAGGTTTTAATGAGATATCTTTAGCTTGGGCCTTTTTCATCTTTTTCGGATGAATGTTTAGTGTACTTACCTCCTCCTTCTTAGGGCTAGACCTGGTCTGGGGTGTTGCCATGATCACAGGTTTTATTGGGTCACCCAAGAAGACATATCTACTTCCTATCACCAGCGGGTACATAGGATCATCACTCACTGCTGCACTAATCACTCCTTCCACGTAGCGAGTTCTGACATTGATCCTTGCTATGTAAAGTGTCATGGTGGCGGTTCCTTTTAATGCCCCATGTATCTCCACTTTTTCTGTGGTGTATTGATCAGGGTGAACTAAGGATGCACTCACAACTGAGTCATATTCCAATCCTGAATCATAAAGACACATTATCTTAGTGCCGTTACATGTTGCTTTTTCACAGGTGTAGGGTTAATGAAGATCTATCTGACTGTCTGTCAATTCCTTCCTTCCATTGTTCACTGTTCTCATGCATGCAGCGTAATATGGAGGGATTTTCTTTCCACAGTCCAAAGTATTGTGGTTGTTCATTTTGCAAAATTTGCACCACTTATCTCCCTGTCTGCAGGGTTTCTTATCTTGTACCTGAGGGTTCCTGTCTCTGTGATCAAATTTAGGTTTGTCATAACCTTGTTTGTATTAGTGTTGTCGGTCCCTATTGTCAAACTCATTCTGGTTTGGGGTTGGCCTACTATTTTCTCCTTGTTTCCTCTTAAGTCCTGCTACTTCTGCCTGAGCTGATTGAAATCTCTCAACAACTGTTAAAATCTCCCCCAATCTCTCTTCATCTTGTTCCATAAGAAATTTTCTCATGTCTGGAGGCATAGACTCTCTCACTTGTTCCATCATGACCATTTCGTTTAGGTTTTGACATTTTCCCAGAGCAGTCCACATCTCCAAGTAGGTTTCTAATCTGGCAGAGAATTGGTGGTAGGTTTCTCCAGAAAGTAGCTTAGCAGTTCTGGATTATTTCTTCCTATAAAATTCTGAGTTCTTTTCATATCGAACCAGCAATGCCTGTTTCAAGATTTCATAATCCTCCTGGTCCTCTTTTCCACGTTTTGCATAAACTTCATAAGAAACTCCTCCCAGCCCTTGTGATAACTTAGGCTCCATTTCTCCTTCTCTAGGCCATAGTTAGTGGCTAACCTCTCATACCTACTTAGATAAGACTCAATTTCATTCTCTTTCTCCACAAATGGATCCAAGTGAAAGTTCATGGCTCTATTTGAGGGACCTTGACTTGCACTAGTGTCAGAGGTAGTTGGACTACGTCCATTACCTGTAACATTTCCTTGAAGTTCGAGCTCTTTCATTCTCAATTCATGTTCCCTTTGCAACCTCTTTTCCTCTTTCTCAGCCTCCATTTGCAAGTGCGACCTCTTAGCTTCAGCCTCTCTTTCAGCAGCCTGTCTTCTCTCCTCCCTATCAGCTTCTAGTTTCTTAGCCTCCCTATCAGCTTCTATTTGTAATCTTTTAGCTTCAGTTTCCCTTTCAATGTACTTGTCACACTCTGTAGTGACATACTGAATAAGTGTCTCCCCACTTAACCCAAACTCCTTTGCCGAATGCACTGTAGCAGATCGAAATTTTGCCAAGTCTTCCATACTCATACAATAATAACTTGCAGACACTCAAACACTCTTATTACCAATCAAACACTAATTAATTAAAAGACTACTGTCAGTGTATCCAGTCACCACAATTTTATTTTGTACTCAATGGTACTACAAAGTGCTTTATTTAGTTTTAATTTCCATACAATTAATGTTATTATTTAAAATATTTCCCTACTCCTAACTCATATGATGTAATAAATGATATTATAAGCCTGAATGTCTCAGAGTAAAGACCCCAAGATAATGAATGAATCCCGGACGAGCCCTCAGTGTCACGAGAGGGCAGATGTTATTGAAATTAATAAGTTATCCTGGACACAAAGTTGTATCAGGTGATACCAGGATAGTGCCAGATAAGAGTCTGGTATTATCAGAAATACCCCCTTCTCTGAAAACAGTTAGGGTGTATAGATATCAAATGTAGGATCAAGCTGTATAAGTTCCTAGAGAAGATGGTAATGTATTACTCTAAGTTCCTGTTGGCTCCTCTCCAGATCCTCCTCTGTTAATATTATTATTAGTATTACTATTAACTCTGCTAGGGGTATTTAACTAAATTATCTACCAACAAGAACTGTAACTTAACTGATAGAAAGTAAGTAAGTCTGCTGGTAAATAATTACAATTTATTTTTACAAGTCTTATCTTCGTCTTAAAAATCTTTAAAGAAACTCAAACTTCAATTACAAAATTAAATAAATAGACAACTGAAAATTGTTCAAAAAATATCAAAGGTCTCTCAATTCAGAGGAGGTTCTCACTTGGCTGAACTCACTCTTGTAGAATATCTAGGTTATATGTTTATAACACTGTTATTTCACTGTTCTTTGAGTTTAGGCTATCACCTTATATAACTATGCCCCAACATGGGTCATCATTTTATTACTGTCTGTAATCTTGGTGTGACTGGAATACTCTACACAGTAGCCTTGGTTGGCCACTTATTTGTAACTTGAAGTCGGTTCCACTCTTGTCCTGGGAGGTAAAGTTTACTGAGCTTCCTCCATGCAGTAGGTACTTGATGACTGGCCCTCTGAACTCAAAAGGTACTTGCATCAGTAGTTCCCTCAATAGTGGCTGACTTTTTATGTGTAGATGGGATTACAGGATATAACCTGAAACATATTAGACGTAACCCCTATATTGTCCATCACTACCCCACTATCACAAAGGTTGGGATGATAGACAGTTTCAGACAGTGTGCTAGCAGATGCACAGGACATATTATAACAGTAACAACCAAATCCAGTTCACTGTGACTATAATTTTCCACTAAATCCTTAGTTAGAGCCATATGTCCATGATCCACCTCCATACAA
The DNA here is from genome assembly GCA_024509875.1 of Oreohelix idahoensis. Classification (NCBI taxonomy): domain Eukaryota; kingdom Metazoa; phylum Mollusca; class Gastropoda; order Stylommatophora; family Oreohelicidae; genus Oreohelix; species Oreohelix idahoensis. The sequence goes on from JAMPIV010003568.1 coordinate 182,287, forward strand.
TGATTAGGTCTTGTATAAATTACTAAGTAATAGCTTAAACAATCCAGTAAAACAATCGCTTTCATCCTTCCTTACGTTCCTGGTGTGTATGGTCCATTCCATCAAGAATTAATTCTTTAAATGCTTTTTCTAAACCTACAGACACACTTTTGCCACCATTCTTAATTATTTGAATATATATCTTGGCAATGTTTTGCCTCCAGAAATTACACAATGGTTCAAAACACATCTACACATTTCCTAACGCACACTGTAATTAATCAATAGAACTATATATATATATATATATATATATATATATATATATATATATATATATATATATATATATATTCTTTCTTACCCTCAGGCACATACAGTCGAGCTGTTAATGGGTATCTATTAGTCTGCTCCTCAGATACAAATGGCAAAGGCAATCAGCATTAACACGCTGATGCTCACTATATTTTGAAATTCTTAAAGCCTGCTTTTCTATTTAGGGCACGTTCTATATATATCCCAAAGCCGGACGCCAGAGGGAGTTTACTACCCACTGTGTGTTTTGCGTTCCGAAAATGTATGTAAAATCTGCCTATGTGTAGAAATCATGAAAACTAAGATTTCATTTATCTACGTTAAAATGCGCTCTGAATTATCCTTTAACTTCCTAAATAATTGTATTTTACTTTCCTAAGTGCATTTTATTCTATGCGTACTCTAAACAGCAAAATTATGGACTAGCCTGAGGTCTCGATGCATTCAACCAGAGATTTCTCCCTTCCTATAGTACTATTCGTGGAAGTCTCTGCACAGACGTGTAGAGCAACATTCCCAGTATTTCATTAGTGACCTCTTTCGGGTGGTACTTCTTTCATAATGCTCTAATTAAATGTCATCTTCCACTTGGTTGCACAGATTTGGACTGACCATTTTGACGGCCTAATGCTTTAGTAAAAACTGCATAAAGGTACCATCGGATTGGTCCGTGTATCATGCAGTTCTCACAAAGTATGGCGCGCGGTTTGGGTCAGAGTTACTCAGAATGACGTGTTGTGAATCAGACCACTTCACGACAATTATATTATATTTTATATGCATTTACTTTCTGGTAGTTCAGTCAGCTCTCATCTGACTTACTCCACTCTTCTCCGTTGAATATACACTCAACTGGGGTCACCTGTTTAATAGTCTCCTCCGCCTGCGCCATCCATGACTTCCCCCTCTTTATTCTAGCTCCTTTCATGTCTGCTATGTTCCCATGCAGGTGATGCCTTTTGTCTTTGGTTACACCCATATACGCTTTTACCTGGGCCATGGTGTATCTGGATCTAATTGACAGCAATCCAACCATGTGCCGCATCACCACAATAGGCGTATCTCGCGTGCAGCCCAAGACTATACGCATCATTTGTTTTGAATGGTTTCCAGTCGTTCACACTGTGATATTCACAGCGTGAGTATTCCCAGGCCATACTCGATTACAGACAAGACCAGCTGATGAGACAAGAGAAACAGTAGTCTCTGCTTCAGGTGCGCTGCAGCCATTGTTTTTATGGCTGCCAGAGCTCTCTTGCACTTCTGTATGTGTCAAAACATTTTGGTAAAGGAATTAAGACATAGTTTGGTCCCTTCTGAATAGAACTAGAACAGGTGGTGACTCGGTGAGAGATAAGATAAGAAACAGATTTTCACGTGTGAAATGGTGGAAAAAAAATAGGTAGAGTCTGTCTCTGAACTCGAGAAACTTCTCTCGTGCAGCCTATCTCTACAACAGAACTTTGTTAGTCAGACAGTCTACCAATATATATATATATATATATATATATATATATATATATATATATATATATATATATATACGTATTAATATATATATCAACCACTCACATATATACACACACACACACATAAGTGACGACAGTTAGACGCACAGACGTGACATATTATATATATATGGAATATGGATATTATTGGGACGAGCTGACCAACACCTGTAAATAAGTTTATGTAAATTTTATTTACCATAAAGAAACTTCACAACAGCAATATTTTGAATATCAATCAAATACAAATAAACATAAGTTAATGAATTAATTAAAGAAGTAGACTCATAGGGTAATCCTCCCTCCCTCTGTTGAGACAACATCCCGTTAGAAGAAAGTCATTAACCTCCAAAGAGTCAAAGATTTATATGCTATGGTCTAGGAGTTCCCTCTACAGTAAAGAACAGAGTTTATACGTTAATCTATTCTGAAAGGGACAGTGTCAACAAAACTTACACATTTAAAATAACCAACGTGAGTACATGGATTCTACAAGATATATATTTATATATATATGAGGATTATTCATTCACCCTTCATCTCTTCTCAGACAACCGTGGCCACGTACACTCGTTCTTACCTAATACTTGAGTTGCACATTCTGGAACAATCTTTAGGACACACGCACACCGCAAATCAAGTGTTATTTTTGGCAAAGAAAACCCCAGCTCCTCAGAGACTGATTAAATCCACTTCTCCGGGGAACGTTCTCTTTGTTATTTTTATTTACGACTACTGTTTACGTCACATTTAATTATACCAGGTAAGAAATTGAACAGTGCTCACAGAGTCAATAGCTTGAGATTTCCAGTACTTAGGAATGTCAGGTCGGTAACTTCTCTCAGTATAAAATATTCCTTGTCACACCACAAATGGTCAAACGTCGGGAAATGTAAATGGTTGTGATTTCGCCACTACGGGCTGAATGTAAATGAAATTTGGGAAATATAAATCTGGATCTGTAGGCCCAGTTACAATATTTATTTTTAATGTTCTTTGGGATGGTACACTGTCTCTTTCTGGGTGCATACACGAAGCCAGACAGGTTTACCTTGAAAACCCAGATATCAATTAAGAAATGTTCTTTCGTATGGTTATTCTCAGATTTATATGGAAACCGCTGGTAAGGTTTAGGGTTTGACACAATACTGTGTAAAGGAGAAAAAAATACAAATACTTAACCATAATATAGTATTCTCAATCCTATCCTTAACCCGCGTAAAATATAATATATTTATCCACTTCGGTAATTTAACTTAAATTATAACCTACAAGCTTAGAGCTTGTCTTATCATTTAAAAACTCCCGTGAAATAAATTCTAGTCATTTAAAAAAATTAATCATCATGAATTAGAAATAAATACATATTTCGTCAATACTCATGATGAACAGTGCATTTACTAGTTGGTTAAAATATTCTCTGACTGGTTACTAGCAATTAATTAAATTTACTTTATAGCTGGAATAGTTTAGCTAGGAATTATTATTTATTCTGCTAGCCTATGTAACACAGTAAAACCTAGAGAAATATAAATGACGGACCTATCTAGTAAATCACTCAGCACAGAAATCTTAGAGAAATATAATACGGACTTAACTATTAATCACTCAAACTTCTAATATAGCATTTACCACAAACACAGATATAAACGATCTCCGATCGAAAACCACTAAGTAATTCCACTGTTATGAGGGATCTTAGACTTCGAAGCTAGATGTCTTTAAAATATGTGGGTACTGGATAAATTGAGTCAAAATGCTGGTGTTAATATATTAAATCTCCAGAAAATCGCTCGTACTTGCTAGATATGACACCTTCACTCAGATCTTGGGCTTTTCCTCGTTCGATGTGCAAATATGAGAAAATTTTCACGCTTTTGCAGCTTGCAGACTCTGCAATCGAGCGAAGCCCATCCTTTGATCTGGCGATTCTCACCGTGTATAATTTCCTATCAAACGAACGGATTCAGGGGAAGGTAATAGAAATTGTCTCCCCTTGGTTCCAAGTTATCTGCTCCTTCTACTCAAATTATTTCCCCTGATCACTGTCTAACGAAAAATACGTTTCAACTATATTAGCTTATCTACCCTTGAGCCAAAATTTACGACTCTATGAAATTATCGCCCCTTTTCTACGCGTTCCGTCTCACTCTGTTTGATTTTATTACGACGATTTTCAATTGCTGGCGTTTAATTACAGGTAACCGGCTCAACGTTAGCTAAATAGGTCTGTTTGTAAACATTCCTAAGGAAATAGAGAACAGAAAATAAAATAGGCGTGCTAAATTAGAAAAACAGACAGATCTCTGAGTGTAGGAGGGCTTTTATGTTAACAAAATGGGCGTAGGTGAAAGCCAGGTAAAAGAAAAATGAAGGTAATGAAATAGATATATGAAAGCTATTATCATAATATGTCACAGTATGATGCGATCAACATGGTGCTTATATGATAGTCTACGATCAAATGCTACTTCAAGGTATTTCAACTTGTTCTGCCTTTCAATTTTCTGTCCACTGAGAGTAATGTCTGGAAGATCTGCTTTCATATGGAGTTATTCAAGGATCACCAAAGCACACATGTTTTGATATGATTGACCTTGGAGCTGGTTTCGTCGCACCATTTAGAAACTGCTTGAAGTGTCTCATGTATGCTTTTAACCATTTCATTTCGTTCTGAACCAGTCCTGTAAATGAGCAAGTCATCGGCATCATCAGCCTTGGTAGAGAATGCAGAACTTGGGCCAATGGGAGAGCAGAGCGGGAAGTTGATCAGCTTATAAATGATAATGCTGGGGATGATGATACCATTGTGTACACTGATGGGTCTGTAATATGTGGTAATAAATCAGGGTGCTAGATAAAAGGCAGAACCATCGCTGAACATAGCGGGGCTTACATGATAACAACCTCCAGCATGAGAATTGAGATAGAGGCAATTACTGCTGCTTTATGATGGCTGTCTGAGACTTTATTAACAAGGGCAGTTATTGTATCAGACTCACAATCCCTGCTTCGAAAGGTCTAAAATAGTTGGCTTCGACATGAATGGAAAACCTCCACAGAAGCATCGAATCTTCAAGAACTGATATGGATCTACTGTCCTGGTCATGCCGGAGTACGTGGCAATGAAAGAGCTGCCAGACTAGCTTCAAGAGCACCCATAAAAGGTGCATTGGCCCTGGATAAGGAAGAAATACTGAGGGCGATTCATGTTCGTCTATTAGAGAACTACACTGCAATCGATGAATCATCAAGGCTAAGACTGCTGGAATTCGGCATCAAACGTAAGACCAGCAGGGATGGACGTATGAGAGGATGCATCCGCCGTGTATACAACCAGTTCGCAAAAGGAACAATTAGCATTCATACCCTTCGACATTTGGTGAGGGAGACTGAGCACCTATGGGTTTGCCTGGGGTGCAATGACGTTGATTCTGAATAACAATAACAATATGCATGTACGCTTGTGGGCAAAAATACTATTGAATTAAACCTTATTCAACGAAACGATAGAAGTATGTTAGCAGTAAACGTAACATAACTCTCATACTTTCCTTGTTTTCTGTTGTACTTCCGTCATTTGAAGTCATTAAGAATTTATACTAATTTAATTTAATAAAGTAAAATTTTATATAAATAGACGAGTATCTGGTGTCACATATAAAAAAAAACAATTCAAACCGTTATTAAATCAATTACATTTCTATTTTGACAGTGATGAAAGTGCAATTTTCGTTCTTCATAGTGTATAAAAATGAGATACATCGGGGTGCGAGAACACAATTTGAGAATTTAAGGGGTGCTGGCAATCGAAAAGGTTAAGAACCACTGCTTTAGAGGAAGTGCCAAGCAAGCCCACGTGACATAAGAACATAATGTGACGTATTTCCGCTTGGCTAAATCGTTCATTTTCGGCGTATGTGTAGATGGAACGTGTACACAAACTAGTATCTTGTCATTGTATTTCAAATTTACAGGTGGGATTTACCGTATTTTCTAATAATAAAATGGTTTTCCAAAATAAGCAAAAGTGATTTTCACGACCAAGGTGAAGGTAGGTAAGAGGTTGACTTTAAATTACAGTTAGTTAGTCAACTCGTGCGGTCTCGTATGTAGCAAGCTATTTTGCTATTACATATTGACAGCTATTATCGAGTTACTTAGCTTCCTGGCAACAAAGTAGCAGGGGAAAAGTAATATAGTGGTACCCATCATGTGTGCATTACAAGGTAGTCCTTGTTCTGGGACCCCCAGAATAAGAGAGGCAAAAGTAGACCAAAAACACATTGGGAAGAGCGGGAAACAAGTGAAAATGATTGTTAGACGTGGAAAGATATAAAGCTGATAGCACGTGAGAAAGAGGACTTGGCATGCGTCGTTGAAGGCCTATGCTAATTGGGGAGCGAAAATATATTGATTAATTGAAAATTGTGTGCAGAAGGCAATAACGTATGTGCCCCGTGTAGTCCTCGGGGTTTTTTATGCGACAAAGGAAAAAGGAAACATAGGCTAGGACTATTGAACCCTCGGACATGTTGATGTTGTACAAAGGCAAACAATATGAGGCTGTAGATGGGAGCAGGCAACCTCATCATGAAAAACAAACTGCTACAGCATTAACGGCTGCAAGAGCTGTGTTAATGCTTGGCGCAGGTTCCATACAAGGGGACCATCTACTGTGGTGGCTCCAAGCCCCATAAGGAGTGCAATAGGAGAATGATGATGATGGAAAGAAAGCACGTGAAGCTAGTTGGGTTGTTCACATTTTAAGAAAGTGTCCGACGTTTTTGTTTTCTCTTAATGGTGTTGTCTTTTGTCGGCACTCCAGTCTGACAGCGTCCGATTGGCAATGTCGGTAGAACGCTTGTCTTAAAAAAAAAAAAAAAAAACAGCGGCTTTCCTATCATTTCTCCCCCTTTCTAACAACCAGGCAGTTGTGAGAGTTCTTTTTTTTTTAGTTTTTTTTTTAATGGAAAGAGCGGGGCACACGCACAATACATTTACACAATTTTACATTTTAGATTGACTCTATTTGGACTGAGTGCAGTGGTGCCATTTTTTACTGATGCCACATTTTGATATTAGAATTTTTATCTTGAATTATATATCCTGATTATAACCCATCAAGGGTTGAACGGAATATATATATAAAGACGTTTTTAGCAGGAGAGTTGCCAGGTTCCGGGTTCGAAACGCTGTTACTGTTCCCTTTCAATCTGTACTCTGCTTGCACTAAGTAATGTGGCCTTGTAGGTTATACGGCACTAGTAGTTATATTGATTTTTATTTAGTCAGAGTTAATCTTTTATATGTTGTTGTGGTTCAAGGGCTAACTGGCCTTCCGCCAGAGATGGTAATACTTTGACCTTTACTCATTTTTCTTCTTCTTCCCAGGTAGGTTCTTCCCTTTGAGTTTGGTGATAAGCAAAACAGTTTCAGCACAACAAGTATATCCAAAAGAAATTACTGTAAATTTCCACAAACATCAATTCAGTAGAAAATTATATTAGAGTTTATTGATGTCATTAGACAAACACTGTAAATGTCACAAAATGATGGTTGTTTATCCAAAATGAAAAATATATCATCCAACTGAATAATATACACACTTGTCTACTCAAAAACAAAAAAAAACTTGTCTTGATATCCTCAAAGACGAAGTTCACCTAACGCTATCTGTAAAAATCCTCTAGTCTAAAATCATGGTATCATTGGAATCATAAATCCTGAAATCTCTGCCTATCGCCCACATCTCTTCTATTTATACTATTTCTTCTTTTTCCCACCTTTTCCCACACGTCCCGTTCTTTTTTTCACACGTTACAATTTCTGCACACGACTCTCTGTTTTCGACTTTTTGCACACTTTCTATTATTTCGACTTTTTTTACATGTGTGATCTTTTCCAACTTAATTGGATTTAAAAAATTCAGATCACACAAACATTCATTTCCTACTTTCCGCGCATAAAACCCATTCATTATTTTTATCTGGGACTGACCTACGTTTGCCCTGTCAGAGCAGTAACTGCCAACTGAACTTTGAATGATAATGCGTTTTGTGTAAAAACGTCTTATTTGCTTTTGAGATCTGTCATTCTTATATGAAGCATATTATAGCACGTATAAATGCTTAGCGTGGAAGTAGTAGAGATAATGCTAGCGTGGAAGGCCATGCGGTCACATACGTCCCTGGCCACACAAATGTATCCCAGAGGGAGACATTTGCGTACTATCAACTGACTACCTCATGCTAGTGACTATTATAAACCACTAACCTATTGGTAGAGGCTCTAAAAAAAAATTTTGTTAATAAAAAAAAAAAAAATTATGTAAAACGAGGGATCCCACTATATTTATAATGCGTAAAACGGAGGATATATAAAATTTGTTATTACACTTCGCCATTGAACAGTATTGATGTACACTACATCTTAACAATACCAATATGATCAACGCTGTGAATTAGTCATCACCATAATGATAACATACTTAATGCTAACATTTTAAAAAAATAATTGCATACGATTTTCATCGGTTGTGCAAACAACACAAATATAAACAAAACAAAAAAAATACTTTGGCAATATTGAACAGAAGTGATTAATATTCATTAAGTATGTAACAATCTTAAATGTAGTAGCTGCATCGAACATCAGCCTAACAGCATAGAACTATGGTCAATCATCAGACCGTGGGGCGCAAAAAAATGTTTATATATATATATATATATATATACATATATACATATATATATAAATAATATATATATATATATATATATATATATATATATATATATATATATATATATATATATATATATATATTTTGACATGGGAATATACATACATGGCAATGTTAATCTATAATTTTATTTTAAAAATATGAACTGGAGCTGTACGCTCTCGTAACTGTCAATATTGAACGTGGTAAATATAATACAATCATATGATACACGCGACCCCAATCCTGCCACTGCGGTCAGTGATTTACCAGGATGTATATAGGTCTTAAACACCAAAAATCTGGACAAGTCTTTTCTTCATATCTTCTTCATCCCCTTCATGTCTGTCTCCAGTGCTCTTCTTCGTGTATTCCCTGGTCTCTCTTACACTGGGGGTTCCAGAATAAGAACTGCCTGGTAAATCTATCAGCTAGGCTTAGCTCAGTGTTGTGTCCTATCCATCACCAGCGAAATCTTCTCATGTCTGGTTCTTCTGGCACTTGTCTGGTTCATGTCTTCAATTCAACATTAATGATCGTGTCATTAGTAGTCGTGTCATACAACTACAGTCCATCTATTTAGGCAAGCACCCATTTATTGGGGAGAAATGCCATTACGAAACTTCTAGCGACCTTGAAAAATTACTAGGACCGATACTGGTTATAATTATCCTCGCAATGCGACTCATATAACTGAATCATACGTTTGTCCCTCCTGTTTTCCAATGTAACAATATTATTGTTTCAGAAATCCAAAGAGGAAATATAAAGGGGACTTATACAGGAAAACTTCCAGCGGAAAAGAATTGAGGAAAATGCAATGATCACCGTTTTATTTCTGATCTACGTGCTTGGTTAGTATGCGTACAGGTAGAAAGAAAGAAAGACAGATCGACAGTAGGACAGAAACAGACAGAACATTATTCAGAAAAATAGAAAGACATAAAGAAAAAAAGGAAAGACAGAAAGAAAGAAAGACAGAAAATTATTCAGAAAAATAAAAAGTCATGAAGAAAAAAGGGCAGACAGAAAAAAAGAAAGACAAAACCGGACACGTTTGACAAGAGGAAAGAAATGGAAGCAACGCAATGCAGAGATCCGATAGACGTCATGTCAATTGACACCACTGTTTCACAACCAGAAGTGAATGTGTTACGGAGAGGAACCAACGATTTATTCGACCTATGCTTTGAAAAAAAACAACAGTGTCTATAAAACGCATGACATTCTGTTGGGTTATATTCCACAGTTGTGAGATCTAGCGTGAACAAATAATGGGAGGGAAAAAAAAACAAGTTTTATGAACATTTTTATTTTCAGTACAAAACGCACAGTATAGCAGAGAAATAAAATGTCTACTCTTTACTTTCTGCAAAATAAAATCGGATAGCCAGTTATGATTAATCAATAAATCGTCATATCTTTTACGAAAAAGAAAATAATAAATTCATGAACATATAATTGTTTCCCTTTGTTGTTTGATGTTTTTAAGTTGTACCTGAATATTAGACAAAAGGCACCCCCTGCATGGAAACATAGCTGACACTAAGGGAGCAAGAATAGGGAGGGGGATGTCATGGATGGCACAGGTAGAAGCAACGATTAAGCAGGTAGCCACTGTTAAAAATATATTCAAAGGGCAAGAGTGGAGTAAGTCAGATGAGAAATGGACTAATTACCAGCAAGTCTTCATCAGTCTTGAGAGAGAGTGCAGAACTTGACCCAATGGGAGGGCATAGCAGGAAATTGATAAATGATCATGCTAGGAATGATGATGCCATTGTGTAAACTGATGGGTCTGTAATCCGAGGTGAGAAATCAGGATCGGGCTTGTCTGCTGGAGAAAAGGGCAGAATCGTCGCTGAACATAGCCGGGCCTACATGATAACAACGTCCAGCATGAGAATGGAGGTAGAGGCTGCTACTGCAGCCTTAAGGTGGCTGTCTGAGACTTCATTAACAAGGGCGGTTATTGTATCAGACTCACAATCCATGCTTCGGAAGGTCCAAAGCGGATGGTTCCAGCATGAATGGAAAACCTCCATAGAAGCCTCGAATCTTCAGGAACTGGTGTGGATCTACTGTCCTGGTCATGCAGGGGTACACATTGAAAGAGCTCACAGACTAGCTTCTACAGCACCCAAAGAAGGTGCATTGGATATGAATAAGGAGAGATACTAAGACAATTAACGATCGCCTGTTACAGAACGACACTGCAGTCGATGGATCATCGTGGCTAAGACTGGTGGAATTTGGCGTCCAACGTAAGACCAGCTGGGATAGACTTTTGAGAGTATGCATCTGGCGTGTTACAACCAACGAGCTACAGAGAAAGTTAGCATTCATACCCTTCGACATTTGCTGAGGGAGACTGAGCATCTACGGGTTTGCCAGGAGTGCAGGGATGTGGATTATAATCAACAATAACTGAATATTAGATTCCCCCCCCCCCCCCCCCCCCAGCATAAATTTCATCTTCGCATAAAACATTCTGAAATTAAATTTAAACAATTAATGTATAGCTCGCGAGACAGTTTGTCATTACTAAAGCTGTTTTTAAAACGAAATGTTCGCAAATCTAGTTGTTGGATGTAGTCGAGGAAGATGAAGGGAGCTGTGGTAAGACAATAGATAGGAATGAAAAAAAAATCGAAAAAAGGTGATTCGTCTTACGAGGACAAAAGACAAAGAAAATAGCCAACGTTGCGGCCATAAAGCCTTCGTCAGGAAAAGGAAAGAAAGTTAAGGCTAGATAGGTCACATAAGAATCTAAATAAATAGAAAAATAAAACCTGGGTACTTCCCTAAAGGCAGCTGAGTCCTAACACGCTTGCCGCCGAACAGACGTGCGTCCCCGGAAAAGGAAATGACTGCCACTTCCGGATTTAAACATTACATACTAAGACTATTTTCTTTGTCTTTTGCCCTCGTAAGACGAATCACCTTTTTTCGATGTTTTTTCATACCCATCCATTGGATTTAATCGGCACTTCACCATTCACCTTCTGTCACCTGCTTCTTCAAATACGAAACGCACTCGTTACTAAAAACTCACTTAATGCAGTTATTTCCACTTTTTAACTTACAATGTTTAAATTATTATTTAAAATTGTCTGGGTCAGTGCTGTCAACACGTGACAAGTTAAAATTTACCAAGAAAGGAACGTGCACGCAATGTTTCAGCTCTCTATGGTGTGTGGAACAAAATAGATCCTGGGAGTAAAAGATTTGAAACGCAACAATTTAATTTACAATTCGCATTTGATCTTACAATGAAATGTTTAAAAAGAGTGATAGTATTTTTTTCTTTGCCTTTTAACTGGAGTTATCTATCTATCTATCTATCTATCTATCTATCTATCTATCTATCTATCTATCTATCTATCTATCTATCTATCTATCTATCTATCTATCTATCTATCTATCTATCTATCTATCTATCTATCTGTCTACCTACCTGTCTGTCTGTCTGTCTATCTATCTATCTACCTACCTTCCTGTCTTGTCTGTCTTTTTCTGTCGGTCTATATATCTGCCTGCTTACCTGCATGTTCGTTTGTCTTAGAAATATCCATTTCTGTCTGTCCATCTATCGATCTATCTCTGTCTGCCTAATCATCGATTCTAACTATCTGCTAATCTGCTAAATATGTTTATATCTATCACTCGTCTATTTAAGGAACCAATCCAACCACCCGCCGCCCCCTACCATAATCAGTCTTGGAATGTTTCGCTCTCTCTTCCAAAATTTTAGCACTCTTGTGTTGGCAAGGAGTGGAGACGAAACCTTTAGATGATTATTGCTCCCAGACACTGTTCGGAAACTATTCTTACTCATCCCAACCAAGAATTCAGAAGTACCTGAGAATATGTCGGTACATGGGAGATGTAAAATTGAATCAGGTTTCGAATGAAAGCCTGTGAAATAAGTATAGAATATTGATGTCCTGTGATGTTCGCGAGCAGTGAAGTTGATGTCATGTGATGTTTGTAGACTGAGACGTTGATATGGAATGATGTTTGTTAGTTCAGACGTTGATGTGGTGTGATGTTTGTGAGCAGAGACGTTGATGTGGTGTGATGTTTATTAGGTGCGACGTTAATGTGGTGCGATGTTTGTTAGTTGAGACGTTAATGTGGTGTGATGTTTATTAGTTGAGACGTTAATGTGGTGTAATGTTTATTAGTTGAGACGTTAATGTGGTGTGATATTTATTAGTTGAGACGTTAATGTGGTGTGTTTGTTAGTTCAGAAGTGGATGTGGTGGGATGTTTGTTAGTTCAGACATTGATGTGGTGTGATGTTTGTGAGCATAGACGTTGATGTGATGTTTCTTAGTTGAGGCGTAAATGTGGTCTGATGTTTGTTAGTTTAGACGTTGATGTCTGTGATCAGAGATGTTGATGTGGTGTGATGTTTATGAGTTGAAACGTTAATGTAGTGCGATGTTGTTAGTTGAGTCGTTAATGTTGTGTGATGTTTATTAGTTGATACGTTAATGTGGTGTGATGTTTGTAAGCTAAGACGTTAATGTGGTATGATGTTTATTAGTTCAGACGGTGATTTGATGTGATGGTCGTGAGCCGAGACGTTGATGTTGTGTGATGTTTGTTAGTTGAGACGTATATGTGGTGTGATGTTTGTTAGTTGAGACGTTGATGGAGTGGTATGTTTGTTAGCTAATATGGTGCGATGTATGTGAACATAGACGTTGATGTGGTGTGGTGTTTGTTAGTTGAGACGTTTATGTGGTGTAATATTTGATAGTTGAGACGTTGATGTGGTGTGATGTTTGTTAGTTGAGTCGTTGATGGGGTGTGATGTTTGTTAGCTGATGTGGTGCGATGTTTGTGAGCAGAGACGTTAATGGGGTGTGATGTATGTGAACCGAGACTTTGATGGGGTGTGATGTTTGTTAGCTATGACGTTGATGTCGTGTGATTTTTGTGAGCAGAGACGTTGATGTGGTGTGATGTTCGTTAGTTGAGACGTTGATGTGGTGTGATTTTTTTTAGTTGAGACGTTGATGGCGTGTGTTGTATGTGAACAGAGACGTTGATCGGATGTGATGTATGCGAACAGAGACGTTGATGTCGTGTGATGTTTGTTAGCTATGACGTTGATGTCATGTGATGTTTGTGAGCAGAGACGTTGATGTGGTGTGATGTTCGTTAGTTGAGACATTGATGTGGTGTGATGTTTGTGAGCAGAGACGGTGGTGTGGTGTGATGTTCGTTAGTTGAGAAGTTAATGTCGTGTGATGTTTGTGAGCAGAGACGTTGGTGGCGTGTGGTGTGTGTGAACAGAGACGTTGATGGGGTGTGATGTTTGTTAGTTGATGTAGTGCGACGCTTGTGAGCAGAGATGTTGATGGGTTTTGATGTATGTGAGCAGAGACGTTGAAGAAATGTTATGTTTGAGATAAGGGATGTTGATGTGATGTGATGTTTGTGAGCTGAGACGTTGATGAAGTGTAATATTTGTGAGCTGAGATGTTGATGTGGTGTAATATTTGTGAGCTGAGACTTTGGTTTGGTGTAATGTTTGTGAGCAGAGATATTGATGGTGTGTGATGTTTGTTAGTTGAGACGTTGATGTGGTGTCATGTTTGTGAGCTGAAATGTTGATTTGGTGTGATGTTTGTGAACAGAAATGTTGATGTGGTTTGATGTTCGTGAGCAGAGATGTTGATGCGATATGATGATTGAGAGCAGAGATGTTGATGTGGTAAGGTGTTTGTTAGTTGAGACGTTTATGTGGTGTAATATTTGATAGTTGAAACGTTGATGTGGTGTGATGTTTGTTAGTTGAGTCGTTGATGGGGTGTGATGTTTGTTAGCTGATGTGGTGCGATGTTTGTGAGCAGAGACATTATGGGGTGTGATGTATGTGAACCGAGACTTTGATGGGGTGTGATGTTTGTTAGCTATGGCGTTGATGTCGTGTGATTTTTGTGAGCAGAGACGTTGATGTGGTGTGATGTTCGTTAGTTGATACGTTGATGTGGTGTGATGTTTTTTAGTTGAGACGTTGATAGCGTGTTATGTATGTGAACAGATACGTTGATCGGATATGATGTACGTTAACAGAGACGTTGATGTCGTGTGATGTTTGTTAGCTATGACGTTAATGTCGTGTGATGTTTGTGAACAGAGATGTTGATGGGGTGTGATGTTTGTTAGTTGATGTGGTACGATGCTTGGGAGCAGAGATGATGATGGGTTTTGATGTAAGTGAGCAGAGACGTTGAAGAGGTGTTACGTTTGAGATGAGAGATGTTGATGTGATGGGATGTTTGAGATGAGAGATGCTGATGTGATGTGATGTTTGACGTTGATGTAGTGTAATATTTGTCAGCTGAGATGTTGATGTGGTGTAATATTTGTGAGCTGAGACTTTGGTTTGGTGTAATGTTTGTGACCAGAGATATTGATGGGGTGTGATGTTTGTTAGTTGAGACGTTGATGTGGTGTCATGTTTGTGAGCTGAGATGTTGAATTGGTGTGATGTTTGTGAACAGAAATGTTGATATTGGTTTGATGTTCGTGAACAGAGATGTTGATGTGATGTGATGTTTGTGAACAGAGATGTGATGTGATGTTTGTGAGCAGAGATGTTGAAGTGATTTGATGATTGAGAGCAGAGATGTTGATGTGATGGGATGTTTAAGAGCAGAGATGTTGATGTGATGTGATTTTTGAGAGGAGAGATGTTGATGTGATGTGATGTTTCTGAGCTGAGACGTTGATGTAGTGTAAAATCTGTGAGCTGAGATGTTGATGTGGTATAATATTTGTGAGCTGAAACTTTGATTTAGTGTGATGCTTGTGAGCAGATATATTGATGGGTGTGATGTTTGTTAGTTGAGACGTTGATGTGGTGTTATGTTTGTGAGCTGATGTTTAATTGGTGTGGTTTTGTGAACAGAAATGTTGAATTGGTGTGATGGTGTGTGATTTTGTTAGCAGAGAAGTTGATTCTGTGTGACGTTAGCGAACAGAGAAGTTAACGTGGTATGATGTTAGTGAACAGAGATCATGATGTGTTTGATGTTTGTGAGTTTAGACGTTGATGTTGCGTGATGTTTGTGAGCTGAGAATTTGATGTAGTATGATGTTTGGGAGCAGACCTGTTGATGTGGTGTGATGTTTGTGAACAGAGATGTTGATGTGGTGTGATGTTTGTGAACAGAGATGTTGATGTGATGTGATGATTGAGAGCAGAGATATTGATGTGGTGTGATGTTTAAGAGCAGAGATGTTCATATATTGTGATGTTTGAGAGGAGAGTTGTTGATGTGACATTTTTGAGCTGAGACATTGATGTAGTGTAATATTTGTGAGCTGAGATGTTGATGTGGTGTAATATTTGTGAGCTGAGACTTTGATGTGGTGTGATGTTTGTGAGCAGAGATATTTATGGGGTGTGATGTTTGTTAGTTGAGTCGTTGATGTAGTGTTAAGTTTGTGAGCTGAGATGTTGATGTGTTGTGATTTATGAGAGCAGAGATGTTGATGTGATGTTTGAGAGCAGAGATGTTGATGTGGTGTGATTTTAAGAGACGAGATGTTGATGTGAGGTGATGTTTGTGAGCAGAGATGTTGATATGATGTAATGTTTGTGAGCAGAGATGTTGATGTGATGTGATGTTTGTGAGCAGTGAAGTTGATGTGGTGATGATGCGAACAGAGTTGTTGATGTAGTCTTATGTTTGTGAGCTGAGAAGTTGAGGTTCTATGATGTTTGTGAGCTGAGATCTTGATACGGTAATGTTCGAATGTATAATTTGATGTGATGTGATGTTTGTGAGCAGAGACGTTGATGTGGTGATGATGTGAACAGAGACGTTTATACTGGTGTGATGTTTGTGAGCTGAGACGTTGATGTTGTGTGATGATTGCGAGCCGAGACTTTAATGTAGTATGATGTTTGTGAAATGAGACGATGATGTGGTGTGATGTTTGTGAGCAGAGATCTTGATGTGATGTGATGTTTTTGAGCTGAGACGTTGACGTGGTTGATGTTTGCGAGCTGAGAAGTTGATGTGGTGTGATGTTTGTGAGCTGAGATGTTAGTATGGTGTGATGTTTGTGAATTGAGAAGCTGATGTGATGTGATGTTTGTGAGCAGGGATGCTGATGAGGTGTAATTGTCACCGTTGGGTTTGCCCAAAGCATTATTTGTGCTTCAAGCAAGGTTTATATGAACGGTGATTTGGTTTTAGTCAAGTAAAAGAGTGTAGAAAAATGGTTTAGGAAATGTGAATGGATTTGGATACAGACTATTTGTCTTAGTTGAAGGGAGATAAAATGAGTGAATGGATGCTTTGAGAAACGGGAGGAAACTCCGCTTATTACGGTTGGTGGATAAAGGTCTTGAATTAGGGTTAAGCAGATTTAGTCGGTTCTCAATTGTGGTTGAGAAAATTAGCATGTAACGATTTTGTAGTAAGCTTTAAAGAAGAGAATATGGTGTTCAGTTAAAACGTCAAAGGGAGATAACGTGGAATTAAGTCACTTGTAGGTTTTAGTGAGGTGAGAAAAAAATACACACGGGAATAGAGTGAGAGAAGTCTTAAAAATAACAGACGATAGTTCACTGAATTCGCTTACGTTGTAAAAGCGTGAGCAATTTTTTCCAGTGAGTGGAAATAAGGCCGTCCAATGGTTTTAGCTGATAAACAGGGACAGATCAGCTGAGCATTGACTAGAAGTCAAGGGCAGAACAGTTTACGGCTCGCAAGTGTGCGGTCGTGTATTTCTGAAGATGAAGAAACAAGAATGTTGTGCGGTTGCCACAAGTTTGTAGAAGTTATCACAGATAGATTAGAAGTGACAAAGTAAACTCATAAGGTATATAGATAAGTTAGGAGATGCTAGTCCTAGGAAATTCGGAGGATGTGATGAAGATTAGTCAGAACAGTATGAGTAAACTAAGAAGTTTCATAGTCAGAGAAAAATGCTACTTAAGAGAATTTGTTTATAATGTCACTAGTGAGTAAAGAATTATATAACTGTAAACTTGACACTGACTTAGGCATATTAAACAACATTAAGTGCGAAAACAGGGAACTCGGAAATGCAGCAATACTACGGGAAGAAGTGGAAGAGGCTATATGTTCGATGAAAGTAGGGAAGTCACCGGGTGTGGATAATATACCAGCAGAGCTCTTGAAATATGGAGGACCAGATATAGTAAAAATCATGACAACAATTTGCCAGAAGATATGGAGTACAAAAAAATGGCCAAAAGAATGGACGCAGTCATTAGTAATACCGCTTCCAAAGAAAGGAAATCTAAAAATGTGCAAGAACTACAGAACCATTAGCCTTATTAGTCATCCAAGTAAAGTGATGTTAAGGATACTTTTGAACAGAATAAAACAGAAATCAGAAGAAATCTTGTCAGAGGAACAGGCTGGCTTTAGACCAAAAAGAAGTACCTCAGAACAAATCTTCAATATTAGATTACTGATCGAAAAACATCTCCAGCCTCAACATGATTTATACCATAACTTCATCGATTTCACAAAAGCCTTCGATCGAGTCTGGCATGAAGGCTTATGGCAAATAATGAGAAAATTCAATTTTGATACCAACATCATAGATATCATTGAAGCACTATACAAGGACGCAAGCAGTGCTGTTTTTGCAAGCAACGACATTGGAGAATTTTTAAAAACAACTGTAGGAGTTCGCCAGGGATGCATCCTGTCACCAGTGCTCTTTAATATATATCTAGAACATATTATGCAGGAGGCTCTCTACGATTATAAATCAACCATATCGATTGGAGGCCGCCCTCTGTGTAATCTACGTTTTGCGGATGATATTGATCTGATAGCTGGAACAGAATCAGAACTTCAAGACCTTACCTCTAGACTGGAGAAAGTAACAAGAACGTATGGGATGGAAATTAATATAGAAAAAAGCAAGATATTGGTGAATAGCCATAAGAAACATGTTCCGACCAATATTACGTTAAATGGGCAAACGTTAGAAGAAGTTAACACCTTTAAATATCTCGGGTCCACTATATGTAGTGATGGAAGATCAAGTAAAGAAATCAAGACAAGACTTGAGATGGCCTCAGCTGCCATGACAAGGTTGAATGTGATCTGGAAAAGTAACATCAGTTTCCCTGTGAAGATCAAATTATACAAATCACTTGTATTATCTATTCTCTTGTATGGGTGTGAGGGCTGGACACTCACTACAGATGCGGAGCGAAGGATTCAGGCTTTCGAGCATAAATGTTATAGAAGAATTTTGCGCATTTGCTATAAAGAGCACAAAACAAATGTCTATGTTAGAGAGAAGATAAACACCTATGCAGGCCACCAAGAACCACTTTTGTCAATAGTGAAACGTCGAAAGCTTGCCTGGTTTGGGCATGTAACTCGTCATTACTCCCTTTCGAAAACGATCCTCCAGGGAACAGTCGAAGGTAAACGGAGAAGAGGAAGGCAAAGAAAATCCTGGGCTGATAACATCAAAGAATGGGCAGGACACGGTTTTTCCACACTTGTACGCATTGCTGAGAATAGAGAGCAGTGGAGGACCATGTCTGCTGATGCTTCCACCATGGTACCCCTACGACCCATGACGGGTTATGGGTTGAGATGAGATGATGAGTGAGTGTATTCACAGGAGAGATTCAAGGAATCACCTGTAAGTATTGACCTTTTATGAATTATTATGCATTTTGATGAACATTTTCCTGACTCGCAGCAGAGAAAACACAAGACGATGTGTTAGAAAAATGAGTAAATGAAATGGTACTGGGCGAGAAGTTTAAAGAAGAGAAGCAATGGAATGCCCAGGATGTACCAGAGGAATAGAAATAGAAAGTACTTTGCATCAAGTTGATCAGGAGTTTTGAGGCAGATTGGGCAAAATGAAATAGAGCTTGAGGAAGCTAAATAAGTACTTTGAGATGAGATAAGCACAAAAGGGATTAAATGCCTACATACTTTTGAGATATAGAATGTATACTTGAGGTAACTATGATATGACTGCAGGTGTGCTCTATATGAAGAATTACCTTCATCTTTGAAATATATTTATATTACATGTAAATAAATAAGGATTTTGTAAGAGAACAAACAAATGCTTGAGTTGATCCATGAGAGATTGTTGTTGAATGCCTGATCATCAATCACTATAATAAAATCATTGTACGATCATTCACGGAATAACAACCAAGAAGGGTACGAACGAGCCAAGGGTTGAAAGTAAGAAGGAAAGTAGTTCATCCAAGAATTGTCAACTCTGGCGGCGAGGGCCAGTACCAAACACTACTAACTTAAAACTTGGAAGATATACTAGGAGACTGGTGTGAGTCACACAATTAGGCCTGCCATCTGCCACCTAGTAAAGATTAAGAAGAGGTAGCGCTGTTATACGATACTAATTGGTGCCGTAACTAGTCTTCAAATAGACACGGCAGCGGTCACACATATGCTAATTGGTGTCTTAACCAGTCCACCCTCGGTTCACACATATGCTAATTGGTCCCTTTGGACGAGTTCTCGGACCACCACACCCACGGTCACATGATGTTTGTGAGCTGAAAAGTTGATGTGGTGTGATGTTTGTGAGCTGAGAAGTTGATGTGATGTTATGTTTGTGAGTTGCGAAGTTGATATGGAGTGATGTTTGTGAGCAGAGCCTTTGATGTGTTGTGATGTTTGTGAGCTGAGAAGTTAATGTGGTGTGATGTTTGGGATCTGGGAAGTTGATGTGGTGTGATGTTTGTGAGTAGAGATGTTGATGGGATGTGATGTTTGTGAGCAGAGATATTGATGTGGTGTGATGTTTGTGATCTGAGAAGTTGATGTGGTGTTTTGTTTGTGAGCAGAGTCGTTAATGTGGCGTGATGTTTGTGAGCAGAAATGTTGATGGAGTGTGATGTTTATGAGAAGAGATGTTGATGTGGTGTGATGTTTGTGAGCAATTATGTTGGTGGTCAGGTATTCTTGGTCTTGCCCATGCTGTGAAACCTGATCATCTACCGTTGTTAGTGTGTTGTAGTAACTGATGGTGCGCCATGTTCATGGGCTGGCCAAATCAATTAATGTCTGTATACTTGATGCAGGATACAGGTCCTACAGTATTTCTCATGTCATCGTTTTCTATTCCGTCTCTGCTGGTAACATTAACAGCTTTTCTTAAAACGTCTCATCTCATAAGATGTAATTTCCTCTCCTGTGCTGTGATCATGGGACTACGTTTGACACTGATAGCAAAGAAAGAGTTGGGAAGAACATACTATTTATCAGCTGTGTTTTAGTTTCAATACTGACATTCAGATGTTTGAGTGGTGATGACAGATGGTTAGTCACTGCACTGGCTTCTTTTGATATTTTTATTGATTAGGACACGATATGAATACTGGATCAATGTAATAGAAACAAATAAATGAAATCGGCCAGCGAGTGAACATGGTTAATTGCAGTATACTGTATAAAATATTTTCATGTAGTCAGCGATTTTACCCATTTGCAATAGCCAAGTCACGAACTAATATGATTATATGCATGTTGTAGGCAACCTCATCGCATTAAATACATTGCTACAGAAACTGAGGCAACAAGAGCATGGGGGGTTTTGATGCAGGTCTCCTTCAAGGAGTCTGGAGTGACAAAGGAAGTGAATGAATGAATTTAGCCATTGCCTTGTTAGTCAGGAAGCCACAAGCGATGTAAAACCAGCCCAAAAAAGGTAGATATGAATAAAAAGCGACACAAATATAATTCTTTTTAATGCTGGAAATATATCAATCAAGCCACACCCTTTAGCTCCCCAAGGAGCATTTGCCTTCAACAAACACAGGCCAAGTCTTCCTGTCATGTGCCTTCAGCTCAAGCTCATTCCACGTGTTTATAATTTTCACTTATGTCTCCAGTTCTCTGCTCCGCGTGTTTCTTGGTCTACCTCTGCCTCGTTTACACCGGGCATTCCAGAACACGAACTGCTTTGTAATGCTATCCATAGATTTCCTCAACGTGTCCTAACCATCGCCATTAATGCTCATACGACTATGGATAGCAGTGTTTGTTCTGTGATTCTGATTCCGACTTCTCTTTAAATTGTATGCTAAATGCCAACAAAAGTTACTAAACATTCTCTCCACATATTTTCCCCAGAGATGTAGACAGATATGTGGATTGTATATTGGTACACAGAGCGCTTAATGAATCACTACCTGATCTAGATGTCGAGCCATACGAAAGAGATTTTCCCCTGGAATACGACCTGAAAAGGGCAACATACTCCTTCTGCTCACAAAATCTCATTGCATGTATGTCACATAATGAGTTGTCGGTCTTTTTTTTTCTTTTTAAAGTATTTAGCTGCGTTATATCCAGATTATTATTTTTTTAAATAGTACATGACAATTAATGACAGTGTTTTACCACGGATTATTTACATTATTTCATTTTTAGAAGCTGAGTTTTAGAGGCGACAATGTTGCTCTATTTAGGGCTTATCGCAGTGGTGGGCACCAAGTTCCGCCAATCGACAAATGTGGCTAATCGGCAACAATAGTGTGGCGAATTGAATCATTTGACCTCGCATGATTCTGAATCAAAATTTCATGAAAAATATTGGGAAAGAAAAACTTTACGCTGACAACAAGTACACTAATATTTCAGAAATGTCGTGAAAACTTTGAGGAATTCCTCTACATTCATATAATTCAAGATGTCTTCGAAATTAGGATATTCAAACTTTGTCAGTCAGAAAGACTGTAAAGTTTCAAATTGATTTGTTTAACCACTGAGGCTCCTTGATTTTTGTTTGACCTTACAATTAAAAAAAATGATTGAATAAAGTCGTTTAGGTGATTTTCGGTATGTCCCTTTAAATCTGGGCTTTAGAACCCTGTTTTTCTTTTTATTTGACGTGGCGAACGAATCTTTTCTTTCGTCACACCTGTGGCTTGACCCAAAATCATATTGTCCAGCCTGGACAAATCGAAACTGTGCTCCTAAGTTAATTCCACCAGATCTTTTCTTCTTCCTCTGGAAAAGTTATTATCCTCCTGGTAGGACGCATTCATTAAAGAAGTCAGAGGTCATGACGCTCAATGTGAGCAACCCTGAGCCCATATCAGTAAGGAATCAGCAACTGGTACAGACAGACACCTTCACATGCCTAGAATGCATAGTAACACCAGACGGCGGGGCAAGCAAAGACATCAACAACAGAATGAATTAAGCAAGAACAGCCTTTTTTAGCCTAAACAACATCTGGAAGTCCTCTCAATACAGCACAAGCACAAAATTAAGATTATACCAGAGTTGCGTGCTTTCTGTGCTTCTCTATGGTGCGGAATGCTGGAGAGTCACAGAGAAGGAAATGTCAAAATTGTCCTCTTTTCACACAACATGTCTAAGAAAAATTCACCGAATCTTTTGGCCGAAGACCATCACCAACCAAGATCTGCTTACTCGGAGCAAGCAAGAGGACATGCACACCATCATAGCTGGCAGACGCTGGAGCTGGGTTGGCCATGTCCTCAGAAGAGATCCCGATGCCATCACAAGAACAGCTATGCTTTGGACCCCTGAAGGAAAACGAAAGAGAGGGAGACCAAAAACAACTTGGCGGAGGACTGTGGAGGCTGAGATGCAAAGAATGAACCAGAGTTGGGGCACTGTACGAAGGATGGCCACCGACCGAGCAAAGTGGAATAAATTTGTTGTTGCCCTACAAGACGCCACTAGGCGTGATGGCCACTGACTGCTTTGACGGTCGGCGGCTAAGGATCAAAGAAGAAGAAGAGGACGCATTCATACATGAAAACATACTTTTAATTGTAAATACTGCTCATATTTCACACGTGGTAATCTACTTGTGGAAATTGCTAAACCTCGAGCTTTCCTTTTTCTTCCTGGTTGCTTTATTTATATTAATGCTGGGGCCAGCAAATATGTCCCCACACTTTTGTCAAAACTAATTACACCATCTTCAGAAGAAACATAAATTAAAATATCAAACTCGTGTACGCCCTTACGTAAACAATGCACATACGTGGTTGAGTTATGTTTTTAGTTACTGCAATGTTTACATGAGTAACAACTATTTACCGTTATTTTTGAATTTAAATGTTTAATTGCTTATATTTTGTAGTTTAAGTGCTTCCCCCACCTCTCTCTATCTCTCTCTCTCCGTCTCTCTCTAGAGAATGCAACGAAATCTACTGAGACTTCAACCTATAATTACAATACATCACAAACCCCATCTACCCCTCAAAGAAGCACACCTATTGCAAGCAGGCAGCCTTCCAGCTATCACAACGCCACTTTCAATCAGGAAGCCAAATCTTATGATACCATGTTTCCCCCATTAGTCACAAGGCAGCCCCACTCAGGTACCTCTACCAACAGTATTCCAATGTCCCAGGCTCAGAATACTCCTACCAACACTACAACAAGGACGGAAGAAATCAGAGATCACCATGCTTCCTCCCCTAGTTCTTATTATCGTCCTCAGTGGAACCCTGAACTTGTCTATCTGATGCAATTCAGCCCTGCGTCACTTAGACAAGCATTAATGATGTCTGCCCAAAGTCACCCCTATTATCTGCCCGGCAGAGACGTCAGTTATTGACGAACAAACACTTTGCTTCACTAAATCTATGTTACTACAGCCTTCACTCCATTTGAACATTTGTTGATTTTTTAATACAACGGTAATAATCAGAACTTTTAATAGTTTATCGGTTAATATCCTCAAAAAAAATTTTTCTTTGATTACTTATTTCGTTACAATTTAAATTTCTTATTATCACGCGTAGCTTCAATTTGTTAGAATTTTCGGTGTTAAGTTGTGAAGTGTTGTATACGTGTCTGACTTGTGACTATTATTAATTTCTTCCATCTCTCGTTTAACTTCACTTTGTTGCGTTGAGCAGTTCTGGTGTGATATGTTGTATGCCTGATTGTTTTGTGACAATTTTCATATACTCAGTTGAAATTGTTTTTTATTAGTTGTATTAATTATTTTAATATTGTATTTTCTGCAATTTCTCATTCCTTGAATGCCACTTCCTTGGTGAAGTATTAATTCGTAAAAATATTTTGCGCTTTTTTGTGTGCATAACTGTTTTTTAACTTGTAATTTTTATTATTATTTTTTTTTAAAATATATATTTCTTTTTACTGTACAAACATGGCTGGTAATTATGTACCGTGGCTTCACAAGGATGGTCTACGACTTGGTCATCTGAATATTTACCATCTTCTAGGTAAACTCCCCGAACTTACATACATTCTAAGTAATAATTTTCACATTTTTGGACTTTCAGAAAGTCGCCTAAATGACAGAATAACAGACGATGACATTGCGTTAAATGGTTTTAAAACTATTCGGCGAGACGCAAGCAAAAAACAAGAGACAGGTATAACAGTTTATATTTCCACTTCCCTTAATTTTCGCCGCAGAAACGACTTAGAGACAGCAGAGATAGAATGTGTATGGTTGGAAATAAAGCTACCGAATCAGGGCCCATTTCTGGTGGGATATCTTTATCGAAATCCTAGTGCAGGACCTATATGGTACGAAGATTTCACCATAATGATGGACAATGTATTTGCCACAGTCAAGGAGGTTGTTCTTCTTGGTGATTTCAACATCGATATACACAATTCAAATCTAACATGGAAAAATATAATATTATCGTACAACTTAAAACAAATAGTTAACCAGCCTACAAGAGTAACACAAGCATCAACCACACTAATCGACCACATCTACGTAACTTGCCCAGAAAACATCATAGAATGCTCTGTCCCTAATATTGCAATGAGTGACCACTATCCAGTATGCTGTACATGGTCAAAGAATAAATGTAAAGTTCCAAAAAATAAACATGTAAGTATCAAATTTAGAAGTTTCAAACATTTCAGTAAGGAATTATTTTTAAATGACTTGCTAACTGCACCTCTCGCCCGTGTTTACCAACTTCCTGATCCGGATGACGCTATTGAATACTGGACAAAAATTTTTTATAATGTTTTTGACACGCACGTACCAGCTAAGGAAATTCGCGTCAAACGACTATTAAAATCTCCGTGGATCACGCAGGAAGTGTTGGAGGCTATGAGGCAGAGAGATCAAGCGCACAAAAATAAGGACCTCAACACATACAGGGTATACAGGAAAAAAGTTCAATATTTAATTCGGAAAGAAAAGAAAAATCATTTTAGAAATATGGTTCAGAACAAATCAAATAGTAAGGAAATATGGAAGGCAATTAACACCTTAGCGAAAAAACGTAATGCACCAGACTCATTCTCTTCCAACACTTCATTTACTTGCACCGACTTCAGCAATCACTTTCAAGCAGAAATAAACAGTCTGAAATCCACAATACCACCTTCCTCTAGTGACTTAGACAAACTTTCAGCATTCTGTAAGAACAAATGTACAAACTCAGTTCCACTCGACATTCTTTTTATGACAGTTAATGAAGTGTATAACTATCTTATTGGCCTTAAGGATAATAGCTCATCAGGGCTTGACGGAATTAGTAATCGAATACTGCGTTACGCCGCACCAGCTATTAGTGATTCACTAACTTTTATATATAATCAATGTATTGCTAAAAGTTATTTTCCTTCGGCCTTTAAGATTGCCAAAGTATATCCTCTCTTCAAACCTGGCTCGTCAGATAACAGTAATCTTGGTAACTATAGACCAATTTCTCTTTTATCATCGCTTTCTAAACCACTAGAAAAACACATACATAAAGCAACACTACATTACCTAGTTAGCAATGACTTGCTAATTGACAGTCAGTCAGGGTTTCGACAAAAGCATTCATGCCACACAGCTCTAACTAAGATGATAGACAACTTGCACCTAAACATAAATAACGATAACATATGTGGAGCAATCTTTGTAGACTTTAGGAAAGCATTTGATATGTTAGATCACGCTGTTTTAATAAGAAAATTAGAAACAATGAATGTTAACTTTAAACTAGTGACATTACTTAAATCATTCCTGTCCGACAGACAGCAAGTAGTGTGGTACAATAACTCCTTGTCAAGCCCAACTACTATTGACACTGGTGTTCCTCAGGGTTCTATTCTCGGCCCTCTACTTTTTTCCATTTACATAAATGACCTTCCACTACACATCGAGCACTCATCCTGCGACCTATTTGCCGATGACTGTACCATTTATACTAGTGATAAAAGTTGCAACACGCTAGAAATATTATTACAAAGCAACACAGACAATCTTATTAAGTGGAGCAATGAAAACTGCATGCAAATAAATATCACTAAAACAAAATGTATGATAATATCAACTAGACAAAAATTACAAAACTCGCCGAAAACAACACTTCAGCTCTACATTGGAACCTCTTTAATTGAAAATGTAAATGAATATAAAACACTAGGACTCATAATTGACCAACATTTAAGTTGGAATTCGCATGTACAAGCACTGACCAAACAAACGGCACAAAAAGTTTACCAGTTAGCTAAAATCAAACATTTCCTAGATGAGGAGACACGAAAAATGTTCTTTACATCGCAGATACAAACACATCTAGACTATTGTTCCACAATTTGGGATGGCTGCACCATGTCCAACACTAAAAGACTCTATTCATTACAAAAACGTGCAGTGCGCCTAATTTCAGACAAAAACCTCACACAGTGTGTAGACGCATATACATATCTTAACATATTACTGTAATGAAATTGACAGAGATACAACGGTAAAATACCTCCAAAGATAACATTTAAGGATAAAAACATAATGCGTAGGCTGCGAATAGTACATGATCGCCTAGACCGCGGGTCATCATCCTCCATAAAAATTGACTTGCTAGGCAGGAGGGGAACGGCGGATCAAAAAGGAAAAAAATATGACTGGAAAGATTGCGTGAGACTAGAAAGGCTAAGGAGACGCAATTGGGGGGGGAAACGGAGAAAAGTCACGTTTCCCAAGTTGACATAAAAAGTAAGCAACTCGACAGAAGGGACCATAGATATGTTACGCCACAGTCATTTATTGGACGCTTTTGCGCGATACCAAGCCCTTGATTTGAATTCAGCGGCTAAAACGCAGATGTTTGGAATATTACAAAAATTAAAAAGTAAATTTTTCTTAATATTAATGTTAGGAATATAAAAATTAGCTGGCCGGATGGCCCATTCTGAGCAGTGAACTAATATGGTCTTAATTTTACAGACGGATAGATAATATTGAAGATAATGACAAAAGACAGTGTTGTTCACATCATCGACAGACTGTATTGAATCTAAAAGTGTCGCTAATTGCACAAAAAAACACGACCTCGAGACGCAGGTGTTCAAATCTACGTAGTATGGAAGAGAGGGACATTGGTGGTAGCTGTGTCTAAATATAACTTTTAACGACAAAATTTTGGAGGGGAGAGAAAGGTTGGTTCAAAAATCAAGTACGTTTTGAAAAAAAAAAACAAGTAGAGACGGACAGACTAACAGATAACCATCCATACTTGACTGAAGCATGACTGAAATGACTTTAGGGTAGGAAATTTGAAATTCAAAAAAACCTAGGCAGTGATTGGCCACAGACAAGCATATTGTCGGCGCTTAGACGCGGATTTGGGGTCATTTCTCAATAGTTGTTCAGTGATAGACACAGATTTTAAAGTGTGGTGATTTCCATATGAAAGAAAGTAAAAGAAGTTTAGGGACGCCATACTATAGCCAGCAGCTCAGCTGAGTTTTGCTAGCAATTCTGTGTTATTTATTCATAATCTGGTAAGATTGAAATTATTTCCTTATATATTTTGAATATTGTTTCATGTTTGAGTGATTTGATACTGCCATATCGAAATCTAGCCTTACAAACAAGTAGGGATTTGCTCTAGACCCCCCGCCCAAGTCAGGGTCTAGGGACCAACAATGTACATAAACTCCAGCAAGGATTATGCAAGACAGATCAAGTGTTGAGAATAATGAAACATATTACCTATCCTCTTTTAGGGCAGAAAACTAATAAATATTTTTCAGAATCTATAGTCTGGGAGGATCTATCTGATGTAAAACCACCATGGTAAATGTGCTGTTTGGTCAGAGAGATCTGACCTGTCTGTATGATGTGGTTGTTGTGTCAGTGTTGTGTCCAGACGTGGGTAGAGAATAGATTTTGACACATGGCCCATACTTTGATTGCAGAGCTGTGAGTTTCTGTTGTCAACAAAGCAGTGTCTATTCAGTTGGTGACTTTACTCGAGTGTATCTGTGCAGTACTTGTGACAGAGACCACCATTATTGCCCGCCAGCACGGAGAGGTGGGACCACCTGATTTCAGCACCAGAGCTACAACTACAAGATGAGTGAGCCTCTGGTCTGCTGGACATTCACCAACGCTGTGTAGTTACTAATACCCCCATAAAAATTCCCACCATTTTCTGGACACTGTGTAGTCAATATAGACAGGTGTGATGAGGCCACCCCAACAGCACAAACATTAACTATCCTCCCAAGTAGATGACTACTAGAACATTTTAATAAAACTAACTAGTATAGTACATATATATGTACACTATTGCATTTATGATATAATATTCCATGCATTTCTTTCATAATCTCTAAATCCTTTTAAGTTCTGGTCAACCTAAAAAATTGATCCAGAACAAAATAAATGTAATATAATTCTATCAAAAAATTTTACACTATTGAGTTAGTTCAGTGTGTTGTAATATTTATTAATATTATTAGTCTTGTTAAATATCTGTGGGTATATCTATAACCTATTACACCACACTACATATCATAACCCTAGACACTTTACGTAGCCACATTCATTAAAAAAAATTAAGTGTGAGGTCGTAGTGGTAGCAAGAAAGGCCTTCTGACAATTCTCAACTACATTTTATCTCAGGAGCCTTCACAGCTGGCCTCATACAATTACATTTAGTAATATCACCATCATACAATACCATCAACACCACTACAATTACCACTAAGAAAGCGTTTTCTCTTCAACAAAGCCAAATTTATTCACAAAATCTTGTCACAGAATGCTCCAACGTATCTGTGGCCTATTTTCAAATACAGCGGAAGACGCAGTCAACGCTTAAATAAATTACACATGCCCAAGCCTAGGCTCGACTTATTCAAGAAAAGTTTAGCTTTTTCTGCTGCTCATCTGTGGAATACTCTTCCACACGACTTAAAAAATACTCTTAGTCCATATTCATTCAATCACAGACTTTTCAAATACATCATGAGTGCAGATTATATGCCACCCTAATTTCGTTATGTTCTTAAATAATTACATAACATCATATGTAGGTTTTAAAGTTAATTTTGTCCTGTTTAGTATAAATTATGATACGCATCTGTAAATCTGTGTAACTGTTACTGTACTGTTACAATGTTGGGATTTTATTTTATTGTACTTTTTTGTTATTTTATTATTTAAGTAACATTTAGGATACGTGTGAGAATAAATGGATTAACTATGGAAGAAGAGAGAAAGGAAGGGCAGAATGTTAGACGGGCCTGCGTGCCCAATTCTAAACCCCTTGAAAATAAAGTTCGTTCTATCTATCTATCTATCTATCTATCTATCTATCTATCTATCTATCTATCTATCTATCTATCTATCTATCTATCTATCTATCTATCTATCTATCTATCTATCTATCTATCTATCTATCGATCTATCTATCTATCTATCTATCTGTCTATCTATCTATCTATCTATCTATCTATCTATCTATCTATCTATCTATCTATCTATACATTCATTATTATTATTATTATTCTTTTTTTAATGTTAAAAACGTACTTTAATTACGATGATTATTGCAAATGTAATATTACTTTTATAATGATAAATGCCTTAATTATGCTTATAGTAAATGTGAGGATGAAAGGATATAGTATATATGATGAGAGAGAGAGGAAGGGCCCTTTAAATTAATGCTAAAGTAACATGTGGGAATGAAAGGACACAGTATGCAAGATGAGAGATAAACAGAGAGAAAGACAGGAAGGGCAGAACGTTAGACAGGCCTGATGCCCAATTCTTAACTCTTTGAAAAGTTAGTTCATTTTCTCTCTCTCTCTCTCTCTCTCTCTCTCTCTCTCTCTCTCTCTCTCTCTCTCTCTCTCTCTCTCTCTCTCTCTCTCTCTCTCTCTCTCTCTGTTTTTCTCTCTATCTCTGTCTCTGCCTTCCTCTGTATCTCTCTGTATCTGTTTCTCAGTATATCTCTCTGTCTCTCTTGTTCTAATGTCATGTGTATTTTTTAAGGATTATTCTGCCCTTTTTATTATTGTGACGATACGGTTGTGCGATCTCAAGTCCACTCCTGCAGGATTGCATTACATTCCCGTGCGAGTGATATTTTCTTGATTTTCTCTCCCCTGTCATTATTATGTGGCATATTTTTTGCACCATTATTTACTCTCTATGCTGAATCTAGTAAGGGAAAGTCTCTAACACTCCATTCCCTTACGGAAGTATTTGCTATGGGACTGTCTTTATCTTGTTTACCACTCCTCAGACTTATTTACGTTTCACCAGGTGAACTAGGGTATTATCATAACAATACTCAGTCATTGTCACCGGTCAGCGAGGGAAATTCTTATCATGAAAAGACGGTTTCGCCTGATCAACATCTATAGAAGCCAATATTGTCTGTCTGAGATAGCCGTCTGAGGTGGGCCGATTACACAGGTGGTAGGTGCGTTTATCGTTTCACGGGACCATCCATGTGTGTGATTATCACGATAATCTCTCTGGAGAGACAATATTGGCAATAGGTAGCATCTGGACATCAAATGAGTTCACAGATGGTGTTTATGAGTTATGCACAGGATGCCTGCGGATGTCTGACGCAACGATGTGACATCACTGTAAGAGGTCATGCGTGGATATTACATTTAATATTGTGAAACACGTGAGGGTATTTTTCGAATTTGAAAAACGCCCCTACCCACGTAGTGCTGAACGAGATTCGATTGGATTGGTTCATTTTGAGGAGCTGAAATATACAATGTATTTTATTGGCACACAAGTCGGAAGTGCAATCTGTGATTTGCACTAAGAACTGAGAATAAAGTGTGATGAAAACACATACACAGATCACACAGAGAAACTGCAGCGCACAAGTCATATCAGCGACTCCTAAAAGCCAGAAAGAAAAAGAAGACATTGGACTTAGAAATTCCAGAACTATAAGTAACAGATCGAGTATTGGGTAACTTTGGAATTCACAAGTAAATCCACATTTTAAATACAAGACTGGAAACTTAAAGGGGCCAGGACTTTAATTAACAAGACTGGAATCCTAGGAATTTGATCACAAGTCATAGAGGAATTTAACAAAAGTTTTCCCAGGCCCAGGTGATTTCATAGAACATCCGCCGTCAGACGAATTAACTCTAATTTCCAGACCTAAGTGATTTCGAAGCATCTAATCCAGAGCTGTGTCCAGTCTAAATTTCTGCAATGAGATTGTGTATTCCCAAAATTTTGGGGTAAGTGTAAACAATTTATTTACTAATGTTAATTCTACAGGTTTCTTGCTAAGTGGTTATATACAAGGCTGGCAACCTCAACATATGAAAATAGTATATGCATGAACCACTACTGCAAGACCTGGTGTTGTTTCTGACTAGTGCGGGAAACCCGACAGCAGAGCGACCCCAGAATCCGACGGGAGAAGTGATGAGTAATGAGTGATGATTACATCACATGTGCCTAAGGTGTAACATATTATCTTGTGAGATTTATGTACCTTTTTTAATTGTAATTCAGGCAAATCATTATTCACGCACACCAAACGCAATTTCCTAGTTAACACCCAGAAGGATATTGGTGAATTTTTATCATATTCCCTGAGTTACACTGTGTGCTCGGGAATGTAATTCTTCTGAGAGGTTAACATTAGTGGGTGGAGCGCATGACAATGGACCTGTTAGTTTAAGGCGAACAAATGTACTTAGCAGGCATTTGTTTCTTTCTGTTTGCCTAAAGTGTATGGTTACAAGCCATCAGAAGATTGTGGTATTCACGCCGCTATTATGAGGGAAAAGCATCCACCTTAACCGCCTACAGTGGAGGAGAGTGTGGAGAAGGCTTCCGTCATCACAGAATTGACGAACCACAGCTGCAGGACTCATCTGGAGTTAAGTTTTTTTGTCACAGGCAACAACAAAACACAGACATAGATAGCGCCCCGATCCAACCTCTGTGAGGAAAATTTAATTTACCTATCACCCCCATTTAATCCTTATTTTAGCTTGTTAATTGACTATTAAATTTGTTGTATGTTTTTTTAAACTAAACGAATAATTGATTATTCAGCCATTAGAAGAATGAAAGCAAACGTATGAGCAAGACTATTTAATATTTATATATATATATATATATATATATATATATATATATATATATATATATATATATATATAGAGAGAGAGAGAGAGAGAGAGAGAGAGAGAGAGAGAGAGAAGAGCCATTACGTATAAGAGGGTATTCGTTGGATTACACCAACTGGGGGCTTAACGGGCCAGAACCATTGCTTAAATCTTTCACAAAAGGTGACGGACCAGATGTAATGCGTTAACAATTGTTCAGCCCAATGCAACATTGTTCGTGACTTCTGAAAATATCTTGTGAAGCCTCTCTTAAGGTAGAAGTGTCATTAATCTTCTATCTACTTCTCTGCCTAGAGTAATCTTGCGCGCAGGTAGATACCTTGGAAGCCAATATTAGATAATCTTAAGTTTTGGCCACTGTTGGACCACTACTGCAAAGCAGGGGAGGCAATCCGTGAGAATCATTGATTATGACAAGGTCCTGTAAATGTGTGTAACTGTTATACCTTTACAATGTTGGGATTTTACTTTGTTTTATTGCATTGATTTTGTGTATTTATATTTTTTAAATAATATTGAAAATGCATGTGTAGAATAAATGAATTCAGTACCGTATGGCAGACGAGGGAAAGGATGGGCAGAAGGTTAGACAGCCCTGGGTGCCCAGTTCTAAACCCTTTGAAGATAACGTTCGTTCGTTCGTTCTGTCTGATTCTGCTCTTGAGTTAGGGAGAACAAAGACAAACACGGAGTTCCTACTCACTCAATAGCAGACTCTTCAAATATTTCAGTTCTGATTCTATACCACCCTAATGTGATTATTACTCGATTGTTGTCTGATTTACTGTATAGATAGATGGTTTGGATTTGTTTCTTTGTTTGGTTTTTTTTTTTTTTTTCTTACTTTCATTACGTTCTTGTTTGCTTAAAAAATACTTTATTTTGATTATAATTGGGTAATGTCATTGTATGCTGTTATGTAACCTTTATAATGTACGCCTTTAATTTAATGCTTAAAAAACCATGTGGGGAATGAAAGGGTATAGTATGCAAGATAAGTGAGAGTGGAAGGGCAGACTGTTAGACGGGCATGCGCGCACAATTCTTAAGCCTTTGAAAATAAAGTTCGTTCGTTTTTTCTCTATCTCTATGTCACTCTCTTTCTCTATGTCTCTCTATATCTCTCACTCTCTCTGTCTCTCTCTGTCTCTCACTCTCTCTGTCTTAAAAAAGCACGCAGACATTTCAATGTTTTTTTTTTAATTTTCACTGTACTTTGACCATTGGCCAATAAGTCATGATGAGTTTGAATACAAAGACCCAATGAAGTTGATATTAATGGAAAGAAAAAAATTGGCCACAGGAGAAATGTTGCTGTTATGAGGACATATCATAATTCATTCCGTCGTGTTGGGCGCGGGGGGGGGGGGGGGGGGGGGGGGGGACTTTTACTTGCTCGTGTAGGGGAAAAAATGTGTAATGTATATATTATATATATATAAGTTATTATATATATATATATATATATATATATATATATATCATATATATATTATATTTAATATAATTTTCTAATCCTTTATGGATAGATATCTATCTATATTATTTTTTTCCTACACGAGCAAGTAACAAAGCCTCCCCCACCCAACACGGCGGAATGAATAAAGATGTGCCCTAACTGCTTGCTGTTTGCCCTGATAACAGCAACATTTCTCCTGTGACCAATTATTTCCTTTCCATTAATATCAACTTCATTGGGTCTTTGTATTCAAACTCATCATGACTTATGGCCAATGCACAGTGAAAAAAGATTGAAATGCCTGCATGCGGTTTTTTTTTAAAATGGGTGTTCAGTTTAGTTTTCACGGTGCTATGTTCGCCGTTTCTGTATTTTCCCAAAAATGCACCATGCACACTTCTTTTCCACATTTGCCCGAAAAGCTGAACCGGGATATTTTTTTTCTTTTTTCTTTACATGACTTTTCACTGAGATAACTAGTAGACGATTATTTAGTCAGTAGGTTTGGAATGATAATGTATTTTCCTTCTCACAAATCCGGTATCTAACGGCATAGTCTCAAGCCCCGTCATTTTTTGATCAACTGTTGATTACAAAATACATGTATAAAGGTTCTTATATAAAATATAAAAATGTATTTCTCTTATTCGCTCTTCTGATTTAGTACAGATTAGATTCGCCACAGATGTTCTAAACTGTGAGGACCATTGCGATTCTACGGAATGTACATCCAGGTTCGCATCTCAGGAACGACTTTCACTCCTTTTGAGAGCGTATAACTCGGAGCCCTTCCTGATGGATGTAGTGGTTAACATATCTTGCTCGTATGTGCTAGAACAGTTTCTGTAAACACATACACACACACACATATATAAATATGGTGGTCTCTGATGAGACAAAGAAATAAAAAAAGAACTACTGCGTCATCAAGGCGACTAATATCTGCTCGTGCATGAGGCGTGCAACTTTATCATGTAAAACATATTGATACAGAAACCATCACTCCATGAGCTTGTAAATGCTTGGTGCAGGACAGTGGCGTCACTAGGGTTGGTGTCATCCGCTGCGATCTGCACCCGCCTAGTGACGCCACTGGTGCAGGATGCTGAAAATGGGCCTGTTGCAAAGGCTTTTCCAATGCCCTATAGGAAATTGATTATATAGATATATATGTGTGTGTGTATAAATATGAGCCTGTGTGTATATTGCGCCCGCGAACACCTGTGATTTGTGTGTCTGTCTGTGTAGGTGTTTGGGTGTGTGAGCACGTTTCTGCGGTTTTTTTTAATTCTCACATACGTAGACGATCCAGAGCGCTAGGATTAAGATGTGATGCAGTTGGCACAAAGTCAAAGGTCAATATTCCGATCTGAAATTCTGATGTTACCGTCTAATCCCAGATTTGTCCGCTAACACACGAGAACATTCCTGAAGGCCACACAGGAATGTCGAGAATAACAGGTACAGCTAAAATTATAAATGAGGATGTCCTAACAGAAGGCAGTGTGCAAAGAAAACCAATTGGTATGAATCAATACACTTTGTTTAAGCATATAATGAGATAAGGCAAGTTGGGGTATATTGTGTACGTTTTTTTCATTCCCTGACGAAGGACTTGTGGCTGCAACGTTGGTAATTTTCTTTTAAAAAAGTAAAGAGGGAAACCCAAAGCCTGTAAACAGTAAATAAATTATGAATATCCATAAAGGTATGATTCAGGCACTCGTGAAAAATAAAGAAGTAGAAAGCTTGACAACAGAAAAACAACAGAAGTGATAACTTTCCTAACGACAACATCGCCTAGCTACGGAAGCGAATCGCGACTATCTTCGCTGCCAGTTAGGCACCACAAATATAGTGCTTTCTAATAAGACAACTGGCCTATTTTTTTTATTCACCCAAGCTCTGTTCAACAAGAATGCGCAGTGTGGCTACCTAGCATTTAAACGATCTCTTTTGTCAAAAACTAGTTTGTTATTCTCTCAATCGTTGCTGAATAAGTTGAAAATGTGCAAATAAAATTAATTAGGGCAAGTTTGCATGTGAGTGTGTGTGTGTGTGTTTTAGTATGTGTTAATCCGTATTCATATGTTTAATGAGACATCTACCTGTAGGACACATGAAGGAAATAGAAAGTTATGTGGGAAATGGGGTAGCTGCAGTGAACTGAAACTTCATTAACAAAGGCAGTCATTGTGTCAGAATCTCAGTCCATGCTTCGAAATGTTCAGAATGGTTGGCTACGGCATGAATGGAAAATATTTATTCAAGCTTCGAATCTGCAGGAGCTGGTGTGGATCTACTGTCCTGGCCATGCAGGAGTACACGGTAATGAGAGAGCTGACAGACTAGCATCAAGAGCACCCACAGTGGGAACGCTGGATATGGATAAGGCAGAGATACTGAAAACATTAATGATCGGTTGTTAGAGAATGACACTGCAATAGATGAATCATCAAGGTGGAGGAGACTGTGTGGAATGTTGGCATACAAAACGTCAGCACAAACTGTATTGAAATGCAATACATCAGCTGCGATAATAAATATGAAATCTTTAAAGACTACGAGCTGGCCAAGCTTGGAGGGTAAGTGGTTCAAGCCGTGAAACAATGTAATGGGCAACTGATGTGTCTCCCCCCATCCCCCTTTCAATAATCTATGTTGATCGTCAAATCGTGCTGTAGAAAGTTGTTTATAAGAAGTTTCCATACAAGAAGAAAGATTTGAGAAATCGTAATGCGAGTCCGAAAGCTAGTATAGTGACCCAACCGCTCAACAAAAACGTCTCAAGCATTCAAAGATGCTAATGACTATAAGGAAACATCAGATAAATACACCATTTGGGGGCCGTTCGCTAACTACGTAACGCAATTTTTTTAATTTTCTGCCCCCCCCCCCCCCTTTCCGTAATATGTGCGTAACAAAAACCCAATACAAGTTAGAACCCCCCCCCCCCCCCCCCCCTCCCCCCGCACCAAAGCGTAACATCTCGGCAACCACCCCCACCCCCGCCCTTTTTTGCGTAACGTAATTTGTGAACGGCCCCTTATACCTATCATTCTCATAATTCAGTTTTAGTTTCTTGTGAAGCTTGGCGCAATCACTGCAGGTGCCCCGCCTCCCCCTTTTATATAGCCTGCCCCAAAACATGCAAATGTTCTTGCACCGTTGGTTGCTGTTGCTGTTTGTCTAACATGATGAGGTTGTCAGCCATAGGCACTATCTCACTTTAGTTGAGGGTACAACGTACAGTGGTGCTATTCTTTATTTTAGAGACCTCCGGCTGCTACCCAGGGCATGTATGCCGATAGTGTCATCAATTTTAGACATGGACTTTTAAAAACAAGGAAAAGAGAGAAAATCTGTCACACAGCAACTGATTATCATCATCATCATGATTTTCATTCGGGCACCTTACGGAACACAGAGCCACCACTACCGCTGGTCCCTCTTGCAGGAAGTCTGCACCAAGCATTCCCATGCTCTTGCAGCAAAAGGTGGCTGCCTACCTTTATGAAGTTCACGAATAATGTAAATTTACTTACTTACTTAGTCGTTCCTCTTCTACCGTGAGGTGTAGAGGTTTGGAAGAGAGAGCGCCAGACTATTCTATCAGCTGTCTTCTTCCTGGCCTGGTTCCATTCTAGTCCTCGGTCCTTCAAAGATTGTCTAATGTTGTCCTCCCAGCGGACTCTGGGTCGTCCTGGAGGTCTGGATCCCTGGCTCTTTGTTTCCCATGCTTGTCGTGGTAGCCGATCTTCTCCCATTCTGCAGACATGGCCAAACCATCTTAGTTGGGACTGTTCTATTTGGGTCTGCAGCGGGTGGGATTTTAGGCCTTGACGTATCGTCTGGTTGCGTACCATGTCTCTTCTTGTTACTTCAACCACCTTCCTCAGATACCTCATTTCTGAGGTTTGGATCTGGCTTTTGTGGGTTGTAGTCATTGCCCATGACTCGCATCCATATGTCAAGACTGGGACATAGGTGGAGCGGTATACAGTCATCTTCGTTTTCTTACCAACCTCTTTCTTGCTGAGGAATCCTCGATTTATGGCCTGATAAAGTCTCCCAGCCGCTGCTTTTCGAGTGGCCAACTCTTCTTTGATGCCCCCCTTTCGGTCTATAATAGCTCCGAGATATTTAAAGTGGTCGACCTGCTCCAGGACCTGTTCTCCCAACTTAATCTGATGTTTTCTTTCTTCTCGTGATATCACCATGGATTTTGTTTTAGAGCTGCTTATGACCATCCCTCTCTTCTCCAGCTCTTCCTTCCAGACTTGCAGGTTGGATTGGAGATGTGTCTCTGATTTAGCAATCAGGACAACATCATCAGCAAATGCTAGCTCTGAAATACAGACCTGTCTCATCTTCCAGTACCCCACTGAATACTTTCTTGTTCTCTCCTTACATGCCTTGATGACATCGTCCATGAGAAGTATGAAAAGAGAATAATGTAAATTTAAGTAAGTTAACCCACGGGTTGTCACTGGCAGCAGCCTCCTCATTTATCGACATATACTATGTAAATTTCGCAGGTTTTTTGGTTTTTGTTTTATTTTTAAATTCTATTTTGATCTTCACTAGAGGCGTGATGAGAAGACAAACATTCAAAAGCACGGTAAAAGCGGGAAAAATACAATGTGTGAGATGTTAACGGCCGATAGGCAAAGTGGAGAACTGCAGAGGCCGAGATGCAAAGAATGAATCAGAGCTTGGGCACTGTACGAAGGATGGCCACCGACCGAACAAGGTGGAAGCAGTTTGTTGCTGCCCTACAAAACGCCATCAGGCGTGATGGCCACTGACTGCTTTGACAGTCGGCGGCTAAGGATCATAGAAGAAAGAAGAAGGCAAAGTGGTTAGAAAGCTTGTCCCTCTCTGCAAAGATACCAGGGTTCCGAGTTTGAAACCCGGTAGTGGCATGCTCCCGTCTACCCAGCTTTGTACCTGACTTAGCTCTTGAGTTAGGGAAGTCGAGGCAGCAAGGAAGAGGTCTGGTTACCCCGTCTCATGAAACTGAATCTAGTATTGTGAAGTCTCTAATTCCTCACTCCACTGAGGCAATATCCACTATGGGACTGTGGATGAAGATAGCCGGAAAAGATAAAATAGCTGAAAAAGATAATGGGAGAACTGAACATTGCGGCACAAGGAGACGTGCAATATAACTTATCGAAACAAAATCTAGGTCAAAAATCAATGGGAAGCCAGGATGACCAACGGCTCAAGGCATAGCAGTTGATAATGGCAGGTTCAAGGTCTTTCAGGTTTTCCTCATCCCATTTATGTCTGTCTCAACTTCTCTTCTCCATGTGTTCTTTGGTCTTTCTCTTCCTCTCTTACCATGAGTATTTCAGTACAAGGACTGCCTAGTAATGCTATCACCAGGTTTCCTCAATGTGTGTCCTATCCGTCTCTAGCGCCTTCTTCTCATCTCTTGTTTCACGGGCGCTTGTCTAGTTCTTGTCATCAGTTCCACATTAGTGATCTTGCCATACCACTTCAATTACCACTTGTTCTCTTCTACCAGCTCAACAGAAGTGAACAAGTGGTAATCTTCAGATTC
This sequence comes from Oreohelix idahoensis, assembly GCA_024509875.1. Classification (NCBI taxonomy): domain Eukaryota; kingdom Metazoa; phylum Mollusca; class Gastropoda; order Stylommatophora; family Oreohelicidae; genus Oreohelix; species Oreohelix idahoensis. The sequence goes on from JAMPIV010003568.1 coordinate 222,251, forward strand.
CGCACGGGCCACAACAGATTGAGATACCATCTATTTAACAAGTTAAAGATAGGAACTACCGATCTGTGTAACTGTGGCACTGATAAAATGACTGCTGAACATCTGCTTCAAAGTTGCTCCTTATATGAGGTACAGAGAAAGCGCATATGGCCGACGCCAGTTCCTTTCGTAGAAAAGCTTTACGGGGATTCAAATAGCCTCAAACTGACTACTGCTTTCTATGAGAACATTCAAGTGGACATCTGAGAGTGAACGAAGAAGAAGAAATACCACTTCAATCATTTAATTTTTCGCAAGCATCCATTTATAAAAGTCTCTAGCTTTTTTATTGTTGTTTTTCGTTGTTCTCCTTGTTCCAGAGCCATACAATAGGGCTGACTTGACTACTGAATTGACAATTCTTATTTTTGTGTTTGACTTGATTTCTTTCGATCTCCTTATATTTAGAGCAGGTTCATTGCATTAGTGCACTTGATTACTGATTAAAACCAAACTTAAAGGTCTTTTAATTTGGACATGCACCCTAATGTAACCGACGAGGATGAACAATACGAGGCAAAATTTTATTTTTAAAAAAAACATTGCATTAGGGAAATATATAGAATTATGCGACAGCATTTACCTCTTATTTAACTAATTGTTTTGATTCCCTGGGTTTGCTGCTAGAAGAATCTTCTTGACTTCTCTGTTCTCACTTATATATTTTATTTTTTCCTGTTGATCAACCTTACAAACCTCGTCTTTCTGTTTTTTCTTCTACGCTCAAATTACCCATGCTAGTAATTGCATTATATTTATTTATTATATATTTTGAACAGCACATGTCTCCGGCGTCACAATTTACATTCCCCCTATGTCACATTTAAAGGCAGAAGTTCAGTGAAGAGCTCTTTGCGCCAAAGTGACGAGTGGGCTTCCACTTTGAGAGCTGCTGTGGTCCTTACTTTTCTTGTGGTCTTCCAAAACAAGTAAAGGATATGGTTTGCTTCTGTGAACAAAAAAAATTAACAAAGAAATAAATTACAAATCAAAAAAATTGGTTTCTTGTGATTATCTTATTGCACTCTTTTTGTAAGTATGGTGTGATTGTATCTATATGGTTTTAAACAGAACTGAAATGTATACATATATACGTCTATGTTTTTGTAGTGTGGGGAAAAGTGGAGACCAACAAAGAAGTAAGAAAGTAATGAAAATAAAAGACAAGCAGAACCATGTTTGGAGTTTCGATTAGTACAATGGTTACTTTTCAATGTAAAGTTATAGGATTCGAAACTAGCTGTAAACTGGTACCTAACTCTACTCTTGAGTTAAGGATGACAAAGGCAGTAAGGAAGGGAACTGATAACCCCATTTCATAAAGCTGAAACCTAGTGTAGTGAAGTCTCTAACATTTCACTCCTGTACGGCAGTATCTGCTAAAGCCAAAGGACTAGCTTTACCTCCTCGTGTTTCAGACACTTTCATTAAATTTTCCTAATACATGCCGAGTGGCCAAGAATGTAGAAAATACACCTTTTTTAAACGTTGCGCGTGTGGGCGTTAGATGACATACTTGTATTGAAGGATGCTTGTTCACCTTTTAAACAACGTGACCACTGTAATATAAAATGTAACGCAACAACATGACTTATCGATATATGATACAGGAGCTTCAAAGATTAAGGCTAAAAAATTACCTACATGTAAGAATGAGTATAATCACAGCACTCCCAGACATTTCGTAAAAAAATGTGTCATGTTGCACTGTACCTGTCAATATAAGTCATTAAACTAATTTACACAACAAAGGCCTTTTAACTAATGCACACGATATAGGTCCTGCAACTAATCAACGCAACAGAGGCCTTTCAGACATTTTCCAAATATCGGAAATTCAGTTAATTCATGCAACATAGGCCCTTCAGATAATTCGCACCACTATCGAACCTTCCATTAATTCACGCAACATAGGCCCTTCAGTCCATTCATACCTACATCGGATATTCAATTAATTCACGCAACATAGGTCCTTCAACAAATTTACTCATCATAGGCCCTTCAATTAATTAACACGACATAGGCCACTCAACAAATTCGCGCAAAATAAGTAATCAAATTAATTCACACAACATAGGCGCTTTAAACAAATTCACGCAACATAGGCGCTTCAATTAATTCACGCAACATGAACGCTTCAATTAATTTACGCAGCATGGGCCCTTAAACTAATTCGCGCAACATGAACGCTTCAATTTATTCATGCAACATGGGCCCTTAAACTAATTCCTGCAACATAGGCCCTTAAGTAATACAGGTCCTTCAATTAATTCAAGTAACACACACCATTCAACAAAAATCAATATTTAAAACAATTTATACAGAAACCATCGTCGCAATAACATAAGTAGTGCATTGATTCAAGCTTTTCTCACTAGGATCCAGTTACAATGGTAACCCCTATGCTCCTTAACAGTAATGATCATAACGATGATGTATAGATAACGTAAAAAGTGGTACTAGAAAAATGAGGGCTAAAAATTAAATGAGCATTAATGAATACAAAGACACTACAATCAATATTTCTGTTAGCAGGCTTTCATCAGGAGAAAAGTTTACATGCTTAAATGCTGGTTTTAAGTTTGCTACATCATTCGTCACCATCTTAAGCTGTCATTTTTACTTCGATAGTCGGCTGCAATTGATTGCCAACATATTCCGTTTCTTGTCTTGATGTGCACTCTGATAAGACTCTTTCCTGTCCATCTCTTGATGTTATCTTCCCACTTAAAACGCAGTCTTTCTCTTGCACGTTGCCTGCAACTCCTTCTTTGATGATGTTAGATCAATATGGCATGTGCATGTGCTGACTTTATTCGCGTAGGTGCATGCTGAATAAAACAATAGTTTATTGTTTTGCTGGATTTACATGCAATGTATTGTGTGCGTTATAGCTTCTTTCGTGATTCTTAATTGGTTATGGATTTATAATCAGTCTCATGTCATCTTAAAGGACTGAATATTCAGAAGTCAACACTCGCGTCTCTGTTACTCGTTTAATTTATTATTCCCACAGACGGAGATGTAATCATGTCTTATTGGTAGAAGAGCCCTGTAAATTGGAAAGTCACGCTGCACTGTGACGAAAAACAATGCTCCCTTTTCGTTTTTAGTTCCAGATACTTATTTCAGTTGTGGGATCAAAGAAGATATATATTCAAACGTTTCGCACAGAGTTGATTTCATTGTCCTGATCTAAAGGACAGGGGAGAGGAAGTGCCAAAAGCCACCTGGCTGAAAACTGCAGAGAGATTTACTAAGCATGAAACAGAACTGGGGCACTACAAAGAGGATTTCACCTGACCGAGAAAAGTGGAGACAGTTTGTTGCTGCCCTACAAGACACCACTAGGCAAGATGACCACTAACTGTTATGTCAGTCATCGGACGAGGTCAAAGAAGAAGAAGAAAAAAAGATAATTCTGAGACGTGTGTCTGACCAACTTTGTTGAAATATGTAATATCACACACAAACTAAGACATTAGCATGAACGATTGCAGAAATTAAGACAAAACATGGGAATTAAAATAAAATATTTGTGACTCTAGCATGTTTAAGCCATCCAGTTTACTTTAAACCGAAGAAAATATTTGTGACTCTGGAATGTTTAAATTGTCCAGCTTATATTTGAACAAAGAAAATATTTAGACTTTCATATGTTT
>JAMPIV010003569.1:0-10000 GCA_024509875.1 Oreohelix idahoensis
AATTATTAGAGTGTGGGGTAAGAGTGGTGAAGGAGTTAGTAAAAAAATTATAAGTAAAAAATTTATTAATATAATAATGAGAAGAGAATGAGTATAGTAGTTTTATGTTGTTGAGTTGTGTTTATGGATGTTATATTGAGATTATTTATAGTTAAGTATTGTATAAGGAAACTTAGGACTATACGTTACTAAATGTTCACTATTCACACTTTTTAATAAATACGACCTACAAATAATATTTTATTTTTAATTCCACTAAATAGGCAAATATACCTGTTACTGTTCACTGCTATTGTTGCTACTCTACTAACCAACTCTACCCCCAAGTTCTACTACAATTACAAAATCACAACTTCTTACCTACTAGACACTCACAACTAAATCTGAGTCTCCAATCACTAAACTATATCCACCAAGCATAAAAATCCTATCTCCACCTGCCACAACTGTTCTCTATTAAAACAAGAGTACACAATACCTCCCTCACTCACATTTCCCGCTCAACAACTAATATATTCAAATCAGTCCTGACTTCACCCTCCCTCCCTTCTTAACAACTCTAACTCTTCGCTTACCACTCCCTTCTCTCCTAAGCATCTACTATATCCACCCAATTTCTAGCGAACTAGTTTTCCAATAACTGTTGGTACCTACACATATCATCACCTTGTACTCAAAACTGTTTCTAATTACCCTTCCTCCTCCTTCATTAGCTAACTGTAACTAAAACAACCTATTCGGTACACTACTACAACTACTGTCACTACATACAGCTCCTAAACACCCTACACTCGCTATCCTCATCTATCAACACCCCATTACATGAAAGCAAAACACATCCAATCTCCGAATACACGACTACTCAACTCCAGCTCATCCAGAACTTTACCATACATTACTACTGATCACTATAACTCCTGGTACAAATCCACATCACTGCATATCTATCTCCAACCCCACTGCTCGTACACACAGCTATCTCCCATAACTCCACCTGTTCCCACTTCTAGCTTTTACACACAACTACCTCCTATCCTCACGACTGTTCCACCTATTACTGCTATCTGACCTGCCATACCACTAACCAAATCTCCCCACCCCCCCCCCTCTCTCCACCACTGCTGGTACCAAAATCACCATCCTCGCTATCTCCTACCCCACAAAAAAAACGCATGCGTAACCAACCAACTCCTGCGATTTAAACCACGTCATCTATAAATGCATCGGTAACAACTACTACTGTACGGTTTCAATTCCTGCATGGTACAACGACTCACTGCCCCAATATACCTACTTTTCGGCTACCGTCACAACTACTGACATCCCTCCCCTGACGCAACTCATATAATACTACTGTATCTAAATAACAGTGTGGGTACACACACCACTCCCATACCAGTTTTCCCAATACTGTTGGTACCAACCCCATTAACATGCCAACCAATCCCCTCAGTTAACTACACTCATATCCATTATAATACTACATAGTTTCCACCCCCAACTAGAACAACAATAACACCTATTGCTACTACTAGAACTACTACAACAACTACTATTACTACTACTACAACTACTACAACAACTACTACTACAACTACTACAACAACTACTACTACAACTACTACTATTACAATTACTATTACAACTACAACTACAACAGCAACTACTACTACTACTGCTACTACAACAACTACAACAACTAGTACTACTACTACAACAACTACAACAACAACAACTACTACTACTACAACTACTACTACAACATTTACTGCTACAACGACTACTACTACAACTACTATATCTATTATTACCACTACTCCTTCAACTACTACTACTTCTACTACAACTATAATAACAATAACAACTATTATTACTACATCTACTACTACTACAGCAACTACTACTAATACTCAAACTACTACTACTACAACAACTACTACTACTACAACTATTACTACAGCAACTACTACTACATCTAGTACATCTACTGCTACTACAAAAACTACAACTACTACAAAAACTACTACTACTACAACTACTACATCTACCCCTACTACTACTACTATAACAACAACTACTGCTACAACAACTAATGCTACAGCTACTACTACTACAACTGCAACAACAACTACTACTACAGCTTCTTCGACTGCTGCTACTACTGTAACTGCTACTGTTGCTGCTGTTACATCTGTTATTACTACTACTATTACTACTACTACTACTACCACAGCTACTACTACAACAACAACTTCTGCTACTTCTAAACTACTACTACTACTACTACTACAACTACTACTACTACAACTACTACTTCTACAACTACTACTTCTACAACTACTACTTCTACAACAACTACTACTACCACTACTACTACTACAACTACTGCTTCTACTACTACTACTTCTACAACTACTACTACTACTACAACAACTACAACTTCTATATCAACAACAACTACTGCTACTATTACAACAACTGATGCTACAACAACTACTACTACTACAACTACTACTACAACAACAACAATATGTTTCTTTTGTTTACTAACAGTTATACATTCTAAATGTAGGAAAAAAAGCGAATGCATACAAATTTGTGCAGATATTTACGTTGCATTTATAGAATTTGCCATTGTGAGACAAGTTGTCACATTGAAGCAACAAATCCCTTTGAAAAACGTGACAGCCAGTCTCATCTATATTTCTTCTTCTTCTTATTCGTACAATCTCATGCGTCTATTTGAATGTTTTCAAAGATATCAGTAGTCAGTGTGAGGCTATCTGAATCTCCGTAAAGCTTTTCCACGAATGGTACTGGTGTCCGCCATGTGCGCTTTCTCTGTTCTGCGTATGATGAGCAACTTTGAAGCAGATGTTCAGCAGTCATTTTATCAGTGCCACAGTTACACTGATCGGTAGTTCCTATTTTTAACTTGTTGAATAGATGGTATCTCAATCTGTTGTGGCCCGTGCGGAGTCTGAAGATTACCACTTGTTCTCTTCTGTTGAGCTGGTAGTATGCATCATTTTGTGTGTGACCTGGATGCTCTATATCCCACTTGTTTCTGTATCTGATTCTGATAAAACTCTTTGTTTCCTCGAAAGTTATTCTTGCATCAGGCTGAGGTAGATTTCCACCTTCATTTGCCAATCTGTCAGCCTCTTCTTCGCCGGTGATGTTACAATGAGATAGAACATCTCATGTTTCGACTTTTTTCATATATACGGAAAAAGGAACAACGTTAATATTTCAACAGCAAAAAGGCTTGCAGCAAAGGTATATGCTTCCAGTTGAAAAAGTAATATTAAAATATAGATTGTCTTCGGAAATCGAAATAATTTACTTTTGCGTTTTGAAGAAATTAAGAGTATTTCGTTGTTGCCTTCGAAACTAATGGTGAGTGTTAATAATCCTAGCACACACACACACACGCGCGCACGCACGCACGCACACACACACACAGAAATGAAAAGTGTTTAAACAAGCCGTTTCTATGATCTATCATTTGTAATAACTGTGACGGGATTGTCTCCCCTGCTTTACAGTAGTGGTTCACTAATGGCCAAACTCCGAGTAAACGAATGGGATTTTTAAAAGATTTCAACCTTCGCTCAAGATTACTCTTAGCAGAGATGTGAATAGAATAATGCTCCTTCTGTTCAAGGGAGCCTCACCGGAATTTTACAGAATGGCAACATAACAACTGAGATCATCTAAGCCGTTATGAACTTATTATTCTCTGCCCCTTCTGTGAGGATAATTATTGGCTCGTATTTTCTGAGCCCCCAGCTGAAGATAATTCAGCAACAATCAATTAACTAGCTCTGTGTATTTTAAAAAAAAAAAAACCTCAGTCATACGGGTGCAAATTCGGTCAATAATGATTAAATCAACTATAGATTTATATTTAGAATCGAACAAGTTTAATAATCAATTATTGGTTAATAAAACTAAAATAAATAACGCTGTTTTAACAAGGAAATTAATCAATTAATTTTGATCATCATCGGAAAGTACCATAGAAATTATAACATCCCTTTTTAACAAAATTTTGAATACAGGAAAAATTCCCAAAACATGGAAAACAACAGTAATTATTCCAATACTAAAACCAGAAAAATATGCCCATGATGCCAGTTCATACAGACTGTCACATATGGAAATAGTGCAGCAGTGATCATCCACTTAGCCCCTCCGCATCTAGTTTTATTTTTTGCTATACAGTAACGCCTGATTCACCATCGCAATTAACACGCGAGCCAAATGGCAATTAAGCACGAACGTGGAACAGAGCGAAGTGAGCATTACGGCGTAATCGTTCTTTGATCAGAGAAACGGAGCGATAAGCCTGAGACGTATTTGGTGTGTTACATTTTCAAGGGAATTACTAACGTAGCTGAGAGGCGGCAGAGGTAAAGAAATTACCTTTTATTCAGAATGGAACGGCAAATTGGCCCGGCCATGGTCGGAGGTGTGACTTTCGCATTAAGGAGCGAAAGAACGGAATCCATATATATATTCCTCGTCTCTCCTAGCTCAGATATCAGTCACTCAGAGAATTCTGAGAATAACTAGCTCGATATTATGAGAGTTTTCGGACATAGTACTTCTTATATTCGTGGAGATATTTTCAGTTTCTTCTGTTTTGTGGTAATTTATATACTAGCATCTTAAGTGATTTAATGTGTTTAAAGTTTTCATTTATATTTCACTGGGATTTTCTGTGTTAAATTGAATAACGTATAAAATAACTTATAGCTAAATTTTTCCAGCTGTAAAGTAAAAATTACTCGCTATTTTCCAGTAAGAGATGTTTTAAATTGACTAGTACTTACATTAAATAACTGTCTACTGACGGTATATATATTATTTACTTCTATCCATTTTTATGTAAAGTTCAGTATTAATTGCTTGGATACCTTCACATGTTGGCATAGAGGGAAATTAAAAGGCAGATAAAGAAGCCAAGAAAGGTAGATCTGATAAAAATCTAATAAATGTAGGGACGAGTAAATCAGAGATTAAGAGCTTAATTAAAGATTTAATAACATATGAATGGAAAGCAGAGTGGGATAAAAATCTGAAAGGAAGACATGCATATAAGATGTTCAAGGCTCCAACAAGAAAATGTCAGATATCTAGGGAATTGAAAATTCCCAGTAATAAGAACTTTCTCCGACTACAGCTGGAAAATGGCTATTTCAGAATAGAAGAACCTTACTGTGCAGGGTGTCTTCAAGACAACAATATTGAACATTTCTTGTTAAAATGTAAGAGGTATGAACAAATGAGAATACCAATATTAGATTGTTTGCAAGCATCAAACTTACCTATTAATATAGAAGAGGTGTTAAGAATAGATGGACCTAGGGAACTGCATAATATAGTCAAACAATATTTAACACGAACAAATATTAATATATTGTTGCTGGGAATGTGACGGTCTGTTGCTGTTCTTACAATGCATATGACTTTTAACAGATGAAAGTCAATTAAATATCTGTTAAAGTCAGTTATATAACTGGAACCACCAGGCCTTTACACCCCTCCACTTTAATATTATTCTTGTTCAGAGTTTCTTCTTGATTTTGTTCGTTTTTTTAAATTTTTTTATTTAACATATAAGCATAATTGTGATTGTCCCTATTTACAATGATTGGACAAATATGATGCCACTTTCTCATATCGACAGTTGTTCATATTATTTGGAATTGAAACAATATATATCCTAATTATAACCCATCAGAGGTTGAACGGGATATTTTTCTTCATTAATTTAAAAAAAAAAGATATGGATAAAAATTATACAGAGTTTATGTTATGTGCCAATACTTTGGCCAGGTGTTGACGATGATTTGTCGTGGATGTTGGGTTCAGTCCCTACTGGATCCCAGAGATACTTTGGACTGTGTCTTCTCTACCTGAGTAAAATACTGTGGCAGTAGCACGTTCCTTGCAGCAAGGTCGGAGTAACTACTAAGGTTGCAAGAATATCCATATATGTAGGCGTCTAACTTCTGGCAGCTTGTACCACACATTGGGAGGAAACAAATGCCTCTTTTTAAGTATCGGGTCTCCTGATATAAAAATCAGGCAACCTCCACTTCCATCCACCATTTCATCTTCCTAAGAATTTTTTCCGTTTTCGCTGAGCATTAAATCTAATTTCAGATGAAATTGTTTTTCGACTGTGGAGGCCGACAAATGCAACATTCAATGCGTACACGTTTATACACATAAAATGTACTAAAATGCTGATGTAATAAATATTACAACATGATACCATCATCCACTCTCTGCTCTCCATGGAGCATAGGGTCATTTCTGCCGTTGGCTCCTTGCGAGGAGACCCACACGAAGCAGTCACCAGCTCTTGCAGTGGAGGTTCATGAGTAAACGTATTTTATATGATGAGGTTGCCAGCCCCATATGCAGCTGTACATCCCGAGCTATATACATATATATTTGTGTGTGTGCGTGTGTGGGTGTGTGTGGTGTGTGTGTGTGTGTGTGTGTCAAATCCAAAATATAAAATAATAAAATGTACTTATTACAACGTACCCCAATACATTTTTGAGTTAAAGAATTATATCCACAGAGTTGATGCACAGAAACCGGCCGGAATATATTGGGCAGCTGTTTAAGATGCCGTAGATTTTCAGGTGGGTTAGGTGTCTAACTGTGTGAACTTGAAGTAGGATCCTAGAACGCGGGGCGCAAAGTAATGCCTCTGGAGTTACTCCTTTCTAACTTTAGAATTCACGCGGTCAGGTAACCCGGGATGGTTGATAAGATAGGACAAGATAACCTCTAGCCGATAAAAGTGTAAACAGCAATACTGGAAGAATGAGCATGTAGAAGGAGTGATCAAGCAACAATGCCGGAGAGGATTGAAGACAAGAAAAACAGGACGAACTAATTTCATCATAATAACTAACCCATGGACAAGAATCCTCGGTCTCCCTTACTATTGATCATATGCAGCATAAAGTCTACTTTGAAAATATTTAGTTTCCCCTAGTTTTTCCAGTTACTTCATGATCCAGAGATTCTAGTAGTACCGTATACATGCAGGTAAACCGCCAAAGCTTGACAGGGGAAATATTTATGTTGTGCTCTTCCTGCTTCATGTTTTAATGACGGTACTAATTATCCTGTGGTCATTTAATTCCTTTCTATTCCATTTCAATTATTTTTTTTTTTAAGAATAAATATGCCATTCTAACCTTGATGAGTTATAATTAGGATATATACGGTAGTTTATTCAAAATACGAATATATATATATATATATATATATATATATATATATATATTATATATATATATATATATTATATATATATATATATATATATATATATATATATATATATATATATATATAATATCCAAAATAAAATTCAATGACGAGCAACAGTTGAAGACCTATGTTCCATATAGAAAGAAAAAGGACTGAAGAAGAAAACAAGAACGATTGTTCTATACGCCATGTATTAATACACGTATCAGGTTTTGTTTGCTCCTACCTGAGGAAGGTCTGCTAGCCGAAATGACAAGCACTTTCTTTCTTCTAATTCTGTAAAAGATGAGAAGAAGACATTGACGATGGATATGATACGCACTGAGGAAATAATGTTGATAGCATTACTAGACAGTCTTTATTCTGGAATCTCCATGGTAAATGAAGTAGAGGTCGACTAAAATGCACACGGAGAAGAGGAGTGGAAACATAAACGAAAATGGTGAGTAAGACATGGCAAACCCTTGAGCTGATTTTACACGACAGGAGAACTTGGCATGCGTTCGCTGAAGGCCAAAGTTCAGTAGGGAGACGGAGGGTTATGAATGAAATTCAGTAAAATTACCCTGTTTTTGTTAACTCTTTAAGGGCGTTATGGTTTTTCCCATGTTTGGCGCAAGGAATTTTCTGTCGCATTAAGTTTGTTTTTTTACATAGTAGTAAAGTTCAAGCGTTGATTCTTTAAAAGTTGTTTAACAGTATGGTAATGTTACACACACAATTAATAAAATATAAAATTGGGACCATGTTAAACTTAGTCCACATAAGGTAAAGGTAACGTAAAGGATCCCGTTAAACGCCCATTGAGGCATATTGGGAATATGGTGTTCGGCCCTTATTTTCTTGACCATCGGCACACTAGGGGTGATGTGGTGAGGATCACGCCATTAATTGAAATAAACCGGCCCTGAAAACTAGTCTCGTCATGAGTGCCTGGGGAAATCAGCCCTGAATACTGGCTCTCGGCCGTTAAGAGTTAAAATTGATCATTGTTACACAGTTTAACCCCAGGTAACCTTCTTCATTCCTAAACCGAATAAAAAGAAACATTCTGAGGCCATTAAATAACGCCTGGGTACTGACTACTGCTATATTAGTTCTCTGGAAAATATATGTAGCCTGTTTTGAATTCATGTTTGAGCCAGTATTAATTAGTCGTCAGCATTTGGCATTCCAACGAGATCAGGTCGGCTTACATTAGAAATAAGCTGTTAATTCGCAAATATGCGGGGGACTTAATGCCAAGTTGTAGGGAAAGCCAAACTGGATGCGGCAGTATTTTTTTCACCAAACGAACTAAAGGTGAAAACTTTTAAATAAAATTGTAAAGATATCATTACTTTAAAATCCATTTATTTCTCATAGCGTCTTCCCTTTCCCCACCCCAACCATGCAAGCTCACTCTCTTAAATATATACAAAGTAGGAATAGTCTTATTTTCAATCTTTTGAGCGCGTTCGTGATTGAAAATTGCAACATCATCATTATCACATCAGTTCTTCAAGGAGCATAAGCTTTCAACAAAGTTATACCAAGTCTTGTCCAGTGCCATCAGCACAAGGTCTTTCCACGTCATCCTCATCTCTTTCATATATGTAGACAGTTCTCTTCTCCATGTGTCTTTCGGTGTTCCTCTGCCTCTCTTGCCTTGGGTATTCCAATATAATGACTGCCTTCTAATGCTATCAACATGCTTCCTGAATGTGTGTCTTATCCATCGACATCATTATCATAGAACCAGTAGTCCTAATGATGTCATACTTCTCCCTGGTCTCCTGGGTAGTGAGATCGGATGTCTAGCCTTCTCGGATAAGGGCGAAAAAATAGGAGGTCCCGTGTGTAAGTTGCGCAGTTTAAAATCACGGCAGTTGAAAATCGTAAAGAGTAGGCTGAAAGGCCGCTGCCCTGGCAAACATTTTTTTAAAATTAATAACCTACCCACCAAAAAAATATTTATAAAATGTGTGATTCCTATATAAACACATCGGGATTCTCTCCCGTGCTACAGAGTTCGTGCACTGTGCTGAGACCCTCCTTGTGTGATCTAAGGGAGGAGATCGGAGCACTTATCGAGTTGTCCGTGTGCAATGAAGATAGTCCTTAAAACCAAACCAAACCATCGCCACACTGTAACAGCTGCTGCTAATGTTTGCTTTGTTTGTTAAATTGTGTTTGTCGCAAGGAAGAGTTCAGGAGCTACTGGGCAGATTTTGAAAAATTTCCGTATTTAAGACTTTTGGAAAAATGTGTCGCCCAATTTCAAATTTTAAAGAAGAATTAAAGGCACTTTACTTGAGTTAGGCTGCGTTAATTTCTAGGCCCTTCCACTAGTTTCTTCCCTCCCCCCCCCCCCCCCCCCCCCTTTTTCCCGTTTTGATTACCGGTTCTTTCAAGAAGTCATGATTTCATTCAACTCGGAGACTACATCGATTTACTTTTTTAAATATTGCCATAGCTCTAATCAGCGGCGGATCTACTATGAAGCTAACGAAGCTTGAGCTTCAGGGCCCCCGAAGTCCAAGTTTCGCTCTACAATGGTTGAAGAAAGATTGAACTATTTGAATATCCTAACAATAGAAAATGACGTAACAAGAACACTATCATATGGCAAGACTGTTCAGGAATACGCTGCCAGAAAAAGTAGAAAAAAAAATTTTTTTTTTGTAAAGTTAGTCAAATAATATCAGTCATTTAC
>JAMPIV010003569.1:12500-44435 GCA_024509875.1 Oreohelix idahoensis
CGAGGCCAACGCGTATTTGTTCCAAGACCGAGTGAGAGAAGAAGGAGGGGAAAGGAGAGACAGAAGAATGCTACCATTAGCACGCGTTGTTTGGAATCAAAAATTGTAACGAACGCGCGAGATGGCTTTTGGCAGATTTGAAAATACGACACAAGGCCAATACTTGCATCGCCTTATATTCACACAGTGGAAATGTATAAACACACACACACCGCTCTCATTTCCTGTATTGTAGCGTAAATTCTGACGAAACACAGACATTGTCGTTTTAGTTTGACATAAAGCGTTGGAGAGAAGGGAAAAAGATGGTGGATTTCTAGATTCAAATAATATTGACGCCTAACATAGAAAAAAATATGGAAATACGAATTGTAATACTTAGGGCCATTAAAAAAAAAAAACTACCAGAGAGGTAGAACCAAAAGATTATATAGGTTGTCATCAAGGATCATATCACCCATCATATTTTATGGAAAAAGATCAAGGATAATGGCAGAGGTGTTGCAGCCATTAGGGGAGAGGATAAAGAAAACTGGTACAATTTGTTCCATCAATCTAGATTGGATGAGCTGGGTTGGTCAGAGAGATCTGACCCTGTTCTTTTATTTTGAATGTATTATTAATTGTGAAGTTGGTGGATTAGATATTATGTTAAGACAAACCAAAATCTTCATGTTGCAGGTTTTTTTTACTGGCACTATGCTAGTGCCAGCTTCCTGAATATTATAAAAAGTGTGACAGTGGAGTTTGCTGTAGTGGTACAAGCTCTCTACCACTGGATCGGTAGTGTTGGTACAAGCTCTCTACCAGGATTGCTCCAGGAAGATTGAGACAGTGGCCGTTGGCCGAAAAGACAACGATCATCTAGCTTCACGTGCCAGATATATATATATATATATATATATATATATATATATATATATATATATATATATATATATATATATATATATATATATATATATATATATATATATATATATATATATATATATATATATATATACAAGTTCAATTAAACAAAAGGGACAATCTGTCCAAGCACATAATTTAAATTCTAATAATGGTATTAATATTACTCTACTATTGTTTAACTGGTACTAGATGGCGGGTTGGGGGTTTTACATCATCCCCTGTCTTTATTCACAAATATTCTGTTCACTTTATTTGGTGGAAATGGATTTTAGTTTATATAGTTATATTATTGTATGGTGGACAGTTGATGAATAGTTCCGTGCCAGGTCTTATGCACTTATCTGGCACGTGAAGCTAGATGATCGTTGTCTTTTCGGCCAACGGCCACTGTCTCAATCTTCCTGGAGCAATCCTGGTAGAGAGCTTGTACCAACACTACCGATCCAGTGGTAGAGAGCTTGTACCACTACAGCAAACTCCACTGTCACACTTTTTATAATATTCAGGAAGCTGGCACTAGCATAGTGCCAGTAAAAAAAACCTGCAACATGAAGATTTTGGTTTGTCTTAACATAATATCTAATCCACCAACTTCACAATTAATAATACATTCAAAATAAAAGAACAGGGTCAGATCTCTCTGACCAACCCAGCTCATCCAATCTAGATTGATGGAACAAATTGTACCAGTTTTCTTTATCCTCTCCCCTAATGGCTGCAACACCTCTGCCATTATCCTTGATCTTTTTCCATAAAATATGATGGGTGATATGATCCTTGATGACAACCTATATAATCTTTTGGTTCTACCTCTCTGGTAGTTTGTTATATGATGGATCAACCTCTAGGCCCTACATAAGTCTGCTAGGGACCTATGTACTTACATTCGTAACATATTTTTCATATGGCAGTATCTCACACTCAAATTTTTAAATAAAATATTAATAATTTCGTTCTTACCAAAGATTCAATGAAATACACACAGGTACGATGATTTTGGCACAAATTTAGCTGTGCCGCTGCTAGACTATGACTGCTTTTCTTTAGTTATGTCTTCATTATATGGTGAAGCAAGTCAAACTTCTGGTCTATCAATCGACCTGTTTAAGGGAACGTTTTTATTCAAATGGCGTCCAGCCTTCCAATTTTTTTCTCAATATCCCCTACGCTGGCCAATAGAAATCGGCGTCTATCAATTTTGAATTCAAAGGAAAAAAAAACCCACTGCAAAAATACTGTGTGTTTTTCGGTACGTTAGTTAGTCTGCCTTAGGCTTTGCTTTGCCAAAATATATTTTTAGTTTCGGGCCAACCAATAATACCTCTCTCTCTTTCTAACTCCACCCAATCAGATTACATGTACCCTCTTCTTCCTCATTTCAAAAATGCGTTCAAAAAATGTTATGGCCAAAATAAGCAGGCATGAGTGTTCGTCAGTCTGACCTAGAATATATAGTATTATTGCAATATCTTGGTTATTTAGTGGACGATTTTGTAAATTAAAATATATTATTGATCAGGAGATCCTATTCCACAGAACTATTCAAGTTTTTTTTATGGCCCTAAGTATTACAATTCGTATTTTCATATTTTTTTCTATGTTAGGCGTCAATATTATTTGAATCTAGAAATCCACCATCTTTTTCCCTTCTCTCCAACGCTTTATGTCAAACTAAAACGACAATGTCTGTGTTTCGTCAGAATTTACGCTACAATACAGGAAATGAGAGCGGTGTGTGTGTTTATACATTTCCACTGTGTGAATATAAGGCGATGCAAGTATTGGCCTTGTGTCGTATTTTCAAATCTGCCAAAAGCCATCTCGCGCGTTCGTTACAATTTTTGATTCCAAACAACGCGTGCTAATGGTAGCATTCTTCTGTCTCTCCTTTCCCCTCCTTCTTCTCTCACTCGGTCTTGGAACAAATACGCGTTGGCCTTGTAAAAATGTTATATTTAATTCTCAAGGACGACTTAGAAAAGCTAGTACCATTCATTCTACGCTAAGGCTTATCAAAACCGACACGAATGCGGGCGCGGGTGAAGAAGCTGATCGCAACCTAATATTTTATTTCTACCTTATTTTGACTAGATACTCTATAATGTTTTATCTAATTTATCGATTGTATTGAGGATATCACTACAGTACACAGGGCGAGTGAGGCCAGTTCTTGAATATGGCATGGCAGCATGGGCAACAGCAGCTAAGACAAACTTCGATAAAATTAGCAGACTCCAAAAACAAGCAATGAGAATTATAACGGGAGGCATGAAGTCAACACCTATAAAAGAACTCGAAAAGATTACATGCCTCCAGCCAATGACAGATAGAAGAGACTGCAGGGATCAACAACAGGCCGAAAAATTCAAAAGACTAACAGACCACCCAATGTGCCATAGAATAAATGCTCTTAGAAGGCAAAGACTCAAACGAAGTAATTTTGTAGAATCAACCAAACCACAAATGAGAGCAGTATCCATAGATGAAATATCCACTGTTAAACCTATCTACACTTCACACAAGCTTCCAGTTTGGAAACAAAATCGTTTCCCTAAAATGATAGAAAACATTCCTGGAATTGAAAGTAAAAAGAGCCAAACTGCAACAGATAGAAAATCCATAGCGACAAAATACATAGAGAAACAATTATCCACGCAACACCTGGACCCATGCATACACAGATGGATCAGCAACAAATGCAACAGAAAATGGAGGTGGGGGTGTCTTTTTGACCTTAAGCACTGGTGCAGAAAAAAGGCTGTCAGTGGCGACAGGACGATTCTCCAGCAACTTCAGAGCAGAGGCAGAGGCCTTGAAAACTGCAGCAGAGGTTATATTGACAGAAGACACGGCAGAGAGACAAGTTGCTTTCTTTACTGATGCACAGTCAGTAATTGCAACGTTGAAAAGCCAAAATAATACAGACCTGGATGATCTCAGAGTAGTGCTCCACAAACTTTGTCAACGATTCAAAAGTGTTGTGATCCAATGGATCCCTTCTCATTGTAACATCGCCGGCAATGAAGAGGCTGACAGAATGGCAAAAGAAGGTTCACATCTACCTCAGCCTGATGCAAGCATAACTTTTCAGGAGGCAAAGAGTTTTATCAGAATCAGTTACAGAAACAAATGGAATGTAGAACATCCAGGGCACACACAGAATGATGCTTACTACCAGCTCCACAGAAGAGAACAAGTGGTAATCTTCAGACTCCGCACTGGCCACAACAGATTGAGATACCATCTATTCAACAAGCTAAAGATAGGAACTACCGATCAGTGTAACTGTGGCACTGATAAAATGACTGCTGAACATCTGCTTCAAAGTTGCCCCTTATATGTGGTACAGAGAAAGTGCATATGGCCGACGCCAGCTCCTTTCGTGGAAAAGCTTTACGGGGATTCAAATAGCCTCAAACTGACTACTGCTTTCTTTGAGAACATTCAAGTGGACATCTGAGAGTGTACGAAGAAGAAGAAGAAGAAGTATGCTTATGTATTTCAATTTTTAAAAATCTGAGTCATAAGGATGCAGACATAAAAGTCACTCAATAACGATTAATTCAACTCTAGATTTATATTCACATATAAACAGGTTTAATAATCAGCTATTGGTTTAACCAAGTAAAATAAATGAAGTTATTTTATCAAAACAAAACAATTAAATTTATTTTCATCGGAAGATCTTAGCTGTTGGTGGATAAGAGAACAAAACTGCCCATTTGCTGTGCAAGTGTTCTACTTAGCTGGCAGGCTGGGGTCTTCTAGACCCATCTGATGTAGGTATCTAGCGTCGACTTCTGACAACTGGTACCACAAACTGAAAGGAAACAAAAGCCTCTTTTACGTTTTATCTCCTGATGTAAACATCAGGCGACCTCCGCTTCCCTCCACCTCCCCATCTTCCTTAGAATTTTGCCCGTTATCCCTGAGCATTAAATCTGAACCCACTGAGTCAAATAGAAGTGTTTTAGGACAGGGGAAGCCAATAACAGGAATCATTCTATACATACATAAATACACATATAAAACTTACTTCGAATGGGCATAATAAATATTTACACCATGATGCTTTCATCATCCACTTCCTGCTCCCTATGGAGCCTGGGGCTACCTCTGCTATTGGTTCCTTGTGAGGAAACCCGCAAGAGGCAGTCACCAACTCATGCAGTGGTGGTTTATGCGGCACGTTATTTTGTATATTAACATTTTATTAACTTATTTATTTAAATATGTTTGAATATACACATAAAATGTTAATATAATAAATGTGTACACCATGGTGTCATCTTCATCCACTCCTGCTCCACATGGAGCCTGCTTTTGGGTTCCTTGTGAGGAAACCCGCACCAAGCAGTCGCCAGCTCTTGCAATGGTGGTTCATGAAACCAATCATTTTATATGCTGAGATTGCCAGCCTCGTATGAACCTGTAAATTCACAAGCAATTTACACGTGTTAAATGCAAATATATAAAATGATAAAATGTACATATTACAACTTACTCCGATTACCGGGAATGAATTTTACAGCCTTCTTGCACAGAGCACTTTCGAATAGTGTCGGGGCACTGTTGTTCAGAGGCCGTCTTACAGGAGGTCGGGATATTACGTTAATTATAATTCCACTTTTATTTCATATGTAGGTTCCTAGGACTCATGGTTTTCAGTACTACAGTCGAGTTTTCTGTCTGTCTCATATCAGAAGATCCTCAAATACTTGGTCCTGTCCTCATGTTGGAATCCTGTTTCTATTCGTTATCCTGGCTATCTGAATTGTCTTCTTCTTGACGAGATGGAAATGCAGTGAAGCAGTCCCAAAATGTTGTAGATTATAAGCGACATTTTCAAGCACTCGCCCATGTGGCTTCATTGGAAAAAAAAACTCCTTTCATAAGTGGTTTATTTTAGTACTTCTATTTTTCTATCTGGTTAGCGACGCCTGCCATCCGCGAACAAAGGATAACACGTCATGCTGTCAGGTCAACCGGGTTGGGTGACGAGGTGTGACAAGATAACTTCGGTGGATGAAAGCGAAACAAGTACGATAATGATCGAGTAAGAAGGAAGAAAGGGTGGTCGAGTGGGTAATGGCCGAAAGGATTGAAAGAAGAAAAAGAAAACGAAAGAATTTCGACGAGTCATTAGGGATAAGAATTTTAGGGACATTCTTGTGCATAGTCGCTTGAGACAAACTAGTCCTTCTCACTTTGGTACTAAACCGTGCCAACGCCGCATATGTAAGACCTGTCCGTTTGTACTCCAAACGCAGTCAGTCTCCTTTCCGAACGGTAAATTTGCCATTGGGGAGTCTTTCACGTGCGAATCCAGAAACCTGATTTATGCTATCATCTGCAAGAGGTGTGACATGACCTATATTGGTGAGACTGGCAGACGTTTGGCAGACAGGTTTCGTGAACAATTGAATGACATCCATCATGGCAAACATTTACCAGTGGCCCTTCACTTCAACAGCCCTGACCATTCGGGTAACTCTGACATTCATGTCACTGCCCTCCGTTCATGTATCGGCGACGACCGAACTCGCTTTTCGTTGGAGAATCGCCTCATTTTTCAAATGGGCGTTTTAGCTCCTGCTGGGATGAATGTCCAGCATCATTTTGCATAATTCTGGTGGCTTCTGTCGTTATTTTCCTATCTATCCTTGTTTTTGCTTGGGTTCGTCTCGTTTCCGCATTTTCTGTTCTTAGCCGTCACTAGCTCCTACGTCACTTCCGCATGACGCCTTAGTTTTTCAGCCATTTTGAATGTTCCCTTCCTCGACATGCTAAGTGATTTTTCACGCATTTTATTAGTGTTATTCATTCCTGTCTTCGTTTCGTTGATTATTTACTTTCTTGTTTCGACATGTCTTTCTGGTTTCATGATTTTTTCGCATTATTACTGTTATCGTTTCGCTCATCACTGTGGTTTCATCTGCTTGTATCGCTCATTTGACGTTTTCCTCATCATCACAGATCTTTGTAGTACCTATATGTAGTTCTTGTCCTTGTCACCTGTTCGTTACTGTGGCTGACGAAGGGTAAAACCCGAAACGTCCCTTGTCTCATGTGTACCGTTTACTTGTAAAACTGATTTCATACCATATTATTTTTTAATTTATATATTTGTCAAATTCTCTAGTCCCGTGCCATCAGTCGAATATTTTTCAAAGGTAAAGGATCCCGTTACACGACCATTGAGGCATATTGGGAATATGGTGTACGTATTTTCTAGACCATCGGCACACTAGGGGTGACGTGGTCAGCATCACACCTGCCGCCTTAACATTCTCTGAGTTGCTCTGGTACCCAATTCATGAGGCTGGGTCGACCCGGAGCCATTTGTGGTCTAAAAAATCTCACCTTAACTGGGGATCGAACCATTTACCACCGAGCTAAGAAGCCAGTGCACTAACCAGTGCGCTAAATCTGTTCAAAGTATTCCTTATCCCATTCATTTCTGTCTCCAGTTCTCGTCTCCAGTTCTCGTCTCCATGCGTTGTTCGGTCACTACCACTCCAGCCTTGGGAATTTCAGAATCAGAACTGCCATGTAATGGCATCAACAGGTTTCCTCAGTGTGTGTCCAATCCATCGTCAGAGTCTTCCCGTTGACGTTTTTGTGGCTTACAGTTTCTATGGGATGGGAGTAGCCGGTCTCATGTCCAACCGTCCTTAGTCGCATTTTACGACATGATTTGTAGGTTACAGTGTCACTGTTCTTTGTTACGCTTTTCCCGGTACACAGGAGTGATCTTCTTTCTCTCTCTCTCTCTGTTCATTGTTCATCTTTCGTAGCTTTTACTTTGTGATTTCTCCCTGTTTTCCCCCTTCCCACGTTAAAAAAAAATTGAACATCATCAGACGCTAGATTCCAACAATAATGATAAGGTTATAGCCGTGTCACATGAAGCTGTGAAAAGAAAATGAAATGACAGCCTTGTCATTGTCGCTTCTGTTCTTCTCTAATCTAACACTTTCTGGCCTCACAGTCTCAAGTTCAGACACCCTTAACGGTTAAGTGGTAGCTTGCGCCCAGCGAGAAACCGGGCTAATTACTGGATCTTTATGTTGGTATGTGTGTCGGCGTATGTATATAGGGAAGTGAATGGGCGTGAGTGTGGATGCACGTGTAAACTTCCTCTGTGGGAAATGTGCATGAGTGCAGGTGTATGGCGAAATGTGTATGCTGGGTATATGTGTGTAGGGTCTATGCCTTTTTTGGTTTATGTAGACAGTTTTATGTGTATTGGTGGACATATATGTTTTACCTAGTGTCCTAGATTTCTATAAGAGTTACGCCAACTAAAATTTGGCCGCCATTTTCGGCCGTACCCGTATTGCAGGAAAATGGACCCGATCATGAGTTTCGGACCCAATTTGCATTTTCGTTTAGGTTAGCTAACAATTTGAAATAAAATTAGATGCAAATACAGTAGCACATATTTGTACTATTATTTGTATTTCAAGTAACAAAACAAAAAGAAGAAAACTAGTTTACTTACCGGTTTATTGAAAAGAATCAGTAGCGTGGATTGTTAACACATACTCTGTTGAATTTTATATTCCGTTAGAATTCCACTATTTAGCAACAAATATTCCGTTAGAGTTGCAACACTCAGCAAAACATACTCTCTTCGAATTGAAATATTTACCTAGTTTGAAATGTGGAAACTGGTGAATGACTGTTGTAGACACTGACAGTTTTACTAGATCCAGATGATCACAACAGTTTATGTTTTCATTTAAAATGCGACTGTATACAGATCGTTTTAACAAAATCTAATTACATATTTTGGACCAGAGATTTCCTGCAATGGCTTTTACTGCTCATTGATGCTCGAGCATGCTGTTTAAGACCATTGTTTTTATTTCTGCAGTAAATGTGAATTCTGACACTTATATACTTTGCTAATAGCTTTTGTTTAATATCATGGCAGTTGCTCAGTGTGCATTCAGCTTTTTCCTGTAATGCCATATCCAAAAGTAAAGTTGCAATGTTTTTCATGGTTGCAAATCTATGCACATGCTGACGGATCAGTTGTTCAGCTCTTAACATCAGATTTACTACTGTGTCACTTCAATAAACAAGTGAGCCTGGAATGTACTCTATATGTTCTGTTAGTCGTGCAATGTCAGTAATTGTTGCACACTGAGGGGCAGTGACAGCTGCAATGCAGATATGACAGGCAGTATGTTGTTTTAATACACTGTTCACACAGTAGCCACTTAAATAATGAATTACATGGACCTCAGCTGTGCTTTCTATTTCTACGTCTGACAAATCAACATGCTGCTCGGTGTGTGTAACTGTTGTTGTATTCATATCAGTACAATCAAGCAAAAAGTCATTATCATCTTCGCCGTAACTACTTCCACGTGTAGTCATGAGGATTTGTGACAAGCAGATAGTTCTCAATCTATGTTTGAATTCAAAAAGTGTTGGCACTGCATTATGTAATCTCATGGAGCTGAAAAAATTCTCCAGGCAGTCTTGACTCACACGTGATGTCAGCAAGAAACTGAAATTTCCACTCAACATGTCCTCTGCAAGATCAAGCACAGATGTGGTGGACAAAAGGATGCCTGTCTGAAATGGTTTCCATGCTCCCTGCTGTCCAACTGAAAGCGTTGTAAACATTCGAATCACAAGTCGTAACATTTCAACAGCATTTGCATACCTATCTGGAAACTGCTTAGTTAGAGCCATGACACGACTGCGACTTGACATTAAATCAAACCATTTAGATATCACCTCAATGAACCGAGCGGTTGTCAGATTATTCACAGGTCTGCCCTCCTTTTCTACCATGTAGTGGATCCCTGCACTGACAGATATACTGAAAAAGTGAAGTGCCTGTGACACCTTCATCTTATCAAAATGTCCAGGGCAGAGTATGTCATCAGTAAGGTGTGGAGCTAGTTTCAGGGTACTGTTCCTTTGTAAGTCAGCCAGTTCCCTAACAGGCAGTATATTTGCAATGTTAGAAGGCACATTTAACAATACACACATCTCCTCAGACAATCTGAAATCATGGCCAGAGATAAATGCAGACTTAACATTTTTGATCAAATGAGGTGTGTCAGCTAGGAAATATAGCCTCTTATTTGGTTGCTCTGGATGTGCAATTTTGTTCACAATTTTGTTTCTGGAAGCACAAACACCAAAGCTGGCCCACATTGCTCTGTTTGCACTTCCCATGTCACTTGTGACAGTTACCACATGCAGATCAATTGCAGCAGCTTTATGTATTATTTCCAGAATAATGGGTTTGTAAACATGGCCTTTAGTTGACCTTCCTGAGTAAAAAAAGCAACAATTTGCTTCCATCTGCTGGACAGTCCACTTAGCATGAATACTAGTGCATTTGTCGCAATGCCCTTATGTTCAGGTCTTGACATGACCAAGAATTTCTCCTATTTTTGCATCATATTCAATAGCAGATTTAATTGACATTTCATCTAATGTCAAGCAGCACAGCCGTTCTACTCCTAACATGTTTACAACCTTTAATTTCATGTAATCAAACATCTCATTGAGTATTCCCCCAGAAATATGAATGTGCTGTATTCGGCGCTGAAGTGTACGTATAGCAGGCAGTGGGTAATGCTGTTTACTGCCCCATTTTACTCCTCTTGAAGACCTACAATTAAGGACCTGGATCTGATCCTCGGATAGCATGTTTAATATTTTATCTGTCTGGCATGACAATTTTTTCTTCATTCTATTGTTCTGCCTCTTCTCTGTAGCTAAACTTGCTGCAAGTTTACTGATTTTTTTTTTCGAAGTGTCTTAATCAATGTTTCCTTAGCAACACAGCCGGCACAGTTATCTGTAATGACTTCTGTTTGCATGCTATTTTCTGATGCTGAAGAGTCCGTGTAGTTGTCACTCACACTATCTGTTCCTACATTGTCTTCAATGGAACTGCCAGTTGCTGAATTTTTCTTCTTGTTGTAAGTGTGATCATGGTTTAGGCCTAGCGCTGCAGTGTGTCCTACAACAGCATCCCTTATCTTAGGTGATTTTCTGTGCTGACCAGGTGCACGGTGTAAAAATTTGGTAGGTACTGCATTCCATCTAAGTTTCTTCTTCCCATCCAGTCGCTTCAATTCAAAATCAGTGGATTCAAAGTGTTGTTCACACAGCCTTGTATTAATAGAAGCTTTCCAATGTTTTCTACTCACTTTGCATTCCCAGATCGATCTAAGTTTCTTGTCTGCTGGAAACGAGAACAATCTGTATCCTTTGCTAGAGCTATTGCTACAGCCAAAAGCTGAACAACTAGGCATCTTACTCGATATTTACTCTCGCTACTAACCCTGGTATTGTCGATCAAAAATAGCGTCCACGTCGTTCAGCCTCGTTTTCGATTCTGACTTAGTTGACGTAACTCTTACAGAAATCTAGGGCACTAGTTTTACCACGAGAGCGCAAGTGTGTGTGTGCGCATTTGTGTAAGTTGTGTGGGGTAATACTTTTTGGCTCTAGTAAATAGATCGTGTAGAAAAAAGATGTCCCGTTTATTTCCCAGGAGTCTCTGAAGAGACAAAGAAAAAAATAAGATGACTACACCCTCATTCATATCGTACAAGGCAACTAATATGAGGTTGTAAATTGGTCTGGCAACCTCATCATACAAAACAAACTACCACAGATCATATAAATACTCGGTACATGCTTCCTGTAACAGGCAGCTGTAGTGGTGGCTCCATGCTTCGTAAAAAGCGCAAGTGGTAATGATGTGGACGATGATAATGATGATGATAGAAAAAGATGAACAGATTGTTTCAAAATGTACTCATGCTATTTTCAGTCTTCTTTTACAAATACTTGTGAGTGTACGATGAGTCATTAACTCACTTGTATAATATTTATCAAAGTCTTCGACTGTAATGCTCGAATTATCAGCAGAATGTCATTGTCACGCACTTCATTATTCAATCATTACAGCATGCATGACTGTTAAGGGCTTTCACAATTGACAACTGTTACGACACAATACCGCCACCACCGTAAAGGTATCTTGCAGCAGAAACTGTGAAAAGGAATAATGGTAATTAAAAGGATACATATATAAAGGCAACAGTCCATTCCGACCACTAATTTCCAGGGCCCATTCGGGTGGTAGTTAATTCACTGTTCCTTTGCTCTCTGCCTTTGCATTCCCTAA
The DNA here is from genome assembly GCA_024509875.1 of Oreohelix idahoensis. Taxonomy (NCBI): domain Eukaryota; kingdom Metazoa; phylum Mollusca; class Gastropoda; order Stylommatophora; family Oreohelicidae; genus Oreohelix; species Oreohelix idahoensis. Next base: position 24,589 of record JAMPIV010003569.1, read on the forward strand.
CTCAAGAACAGAGGCAAGTACATTCATTCATTCATAACCCTCCACTCCCAAAGGAGCATAGGCCTTCAACAAACACATGCCAAGTCCTCCTGTCACGTGCCATCATCTCAAGTTCTTTACATGTTCTCCTCATCATTTTCACCTCTGTTTCCAACTCTCTTCTCCATGTACTTCTTGGTCTTCCTCTGCCTCTCTTGCCCTGGGGGTTCCAGAACAAGGACTGCCTTGTAATGCTATCAACAGACTTCCTCAGTGTGTGTCCTATCCATCGCCATCGTCTTCTTCTCATCTCTTGTTCCACTGGCACTTGTCCAGTCCATATTTGTTGAAGTTTTTTGTGGTTTAAATTTTTTTTACAGGATGGGGTAACCGGCCCCATGCCCAACCCTCCTTAGTCGCCTTCTACGACATGCTTGGCAGGGGACAGTGTTACTATTCTTTGCTCCCCTTTCGGACCCCGGTAACACACGGGTGGGGCAAGTACATGTACCCACATAAAACTGGGTAGACCGAAGCGTGATGCTGCAAGCTTTCGTTCCTTGAACCCTGTATCTTTGCCGCGAGGGGCAAGCACTCCAACCGTTTATCTTATCAAACGCTTATCCCTAAATCAATACCCTTTAGCTCCCTGAAGAGCATAGGCCTTCAACAAACACATGCCAAGTCTTCCTGTCCCGTGCCATCCGCTCAAGTACTTTCCATGTTTTCCTCATCATTTTTACCTATCCAGCTCTCTTCTCCTTGTGTTTTTTGGTCTACCTCTGTCTCTCTTTCGCTGTGGATTCCAGAACAAGGACTGCCTTGTAATGCTATCAACAAGTTTCCTCAAAGTGTGTCCTATCCATCGCCAGCGTCTTCTTCTCAGCTCTTGTTCCACTGGCACTTGTCTGGTTCTTGTCATCAATTCCACATTTGTGACTTTGCCATACCATTTCAGTCCTTCTATTCTACACAAGCACCCGTTTATAAAAGTCTGTAGCTTTTTAGTTGTTGTCTTTGTTGCTGTCCATGTCTCAGAGCCATACAATAGGACTGACTTGACATTTGAGTTGAAGATTCTGAGAAAAAGAGAACATCGGCACAAAGCATTGATAACAACAGAAACCATTAGCAAGATAGAAGACAGGAAAAACAAGAAAGCAGATTTAAACACAAGCAAAACCAGAAGCTCCAAAGCCAAGGCTCACGAAGTGTACATAGAAGTAAACAAAGAAGTAAGAAGAAACATCAAAAGAGACAAGAGGAAGTATAGTGAAGAGTTGGCAAGAGAAGCAGAGGAAGCTGCAGCCAAAGGAAATATAAGGGACCTGTACAACAACACAAAGAAGCTAACGGAGATATAAGCAAGCAAATGGCCTCATAATAGATAAGAATGGAAAATTGCTTAGAAATATACAGGAACAAATGAAGGGATGGACAGAACATTTTGAGGAACTTCTCAATAGACCAGCTCCAACTAATCCCCCAGACATCCAGCCAGCTACAAATCAGATGTGAACGACCAAGTAGAGAAGAAATAAAGAAAGCCATGAAGCTTCTGGCACAATGGGCTGATCACCTGTTTGCCAGTCACTTTCAAGCAACTGAGAGATGAACAAGCAGGTTTTCGACAAAACAGATGTTGTACAGACCAGATAGCCACATTGAGAATAATAGTTGAACAAATTATGGTATGGAATTCACCGCTTTACATCGGATTCGTGGACTATGAAAAGGCATTTGAAAGTGTAGACAGAGAATCACTTTGGAAACTGATGAGGCATTATGGAGTTCCCATGAAGATCATTAACTTAATAAGGAAGACCTATGAAGACATGACATGCAGAGTTCTTCATGAAGGACATTTTACAGAACCGTTTAGGATAAGAACGGGAGTGAGACAGGGATGCCTCTTGTCTCCATTACTGTGGTGAAGTGGGATGTTATAAATATTTATAGGGGACTTAGTGTACTGACTGAGATCAGCTGTGAAGGTATCTATATCTAATAAGAGTGGTGTATTATAGATAACCTTACTTGCTGCCACATATATGTATATCTCAGTCAGAATTATTCTGGAATAGTGTGATGACTACGTTGTATGTCTAGGGTATGTGTATGATGAAGTGTAAGTCATAACAACAACAGACAGATAAACAATTTAATTTATTCCACCACACTTGACAACACTGTGACACTCACATACATATAACACTCTAAAGGATATCTTAAAGGAGTCACTGATAACTTTTCAAATAACAATAGGTATTCATTGCTGTTATGAATGAATATGTGTCCTGATTCAAATACAAAGGGAACCAGGAATCACAATCAATTTTAATTACAAGTTATATGTACAGAATTTCTCAATATGAATATTGTAGTGACATATATTATTAAAAGTATCCTATGTGTGTCAGTTGTGTAGTAGTAATATGAGGTAATACTGGTTTTGTTTTGTTCAAGCTCTGTTGGTATTTGTCATCATGACTTCAATAGTTTGTCTTTATGGGAGCTAGTATTGGAGATGTTCTCAGTTCCTGTTATTAAAACAATTTACTTCCCCTCTTAAGTTTATGTTACAATGTTATTTTAAGATGGGGGTACATAATTTTGAGCTCAGCTGGCCACATCAGCTTATCTTGCGTGATGGCGGCAGGAAAAGACTCCTCTGCTCGATTTCTCCCCTGTGCTGTGGAGACACCTCACTGATAGCTAAATGGACCAAGGAGTATGCTGTCCGACTCTGGATTCAGCAAAGCTCTGACCAGGTGCTGCTCAATACCATCAAGACCACGGTCCCTGAAAACAAGAAGGATGTACCTTCTACTTCATAACTAATTTATACTCTCTTTTTACACTGAGCACAATACATCACAAACATTGAGTTCAGAGCGTTAGACCAACTGTCAGCTTCATCTGAAATACTTTATACCAGTATTAACCTCCTTAATGGTTACTACGCCTCTGCACTTCCAGCATTATTTCTGTCTAATCAATAATCTAGGTGTCAGTGTACTGTTTGGCCATTCCATGCAGTTTTACTTTCCTCCGACACCTTCTGTTCAGGCTGGAGCATTATAGGCTTTACATCATGTTTGCTACTGAACTACACATATATACAGGCATAAATTAACAATTCACATTCAATTTTCATTAAAAGATACTGAATGTTTCAAGCTTACCACAATTCATGGAAACAAACACAGATACGTTGATTAGCAATGAATTCTGGCACAAATACTGGCACAAATTCCCATCTGCTTATGTTCCAGGCTTTTATTTTAGCAAAAATGTGAGCTGGCTTCAACGCACTGTTGCTTTATCAAGCTTATTTGAACTAGTGGTCTCGAACTAACGCTCCTAAGTGAGTATATCAGCGAGTCTGGCCAATGGAGCCACGTTTCGACAAGTGTTTGAAAAAATTTTAACTTCCTATGTCTCCCCTAACAACCAAATATAGTATTTATAGTCCGACCAATCGTGTTTAGTCTTATATTTGTTGCGCTCCAATCAATTTGGAGTTTACATGGTAGGCTATTTCCGTACGCAAGGTTTTTTCAAACACGTTATAAAAAAATTTTATGAGCAGAAATGATTTCATGCTGTCAGGCATCCCCAATATTTTATTTTGGTTATAACTTGTTAATTCCTAGACTATTTGCGTAACGTTTTACATATTCTTTGTCAGCAAACCCTAAGGAACCCAAATAAACAAATTTAAAAGAGCTAAGTGGCTGCGTTCAAAATATGCAATTTCTTCTACCTCCTGTTTCGAAGATGTGCTGTCTGGGTACTGTAATGTTTTCAAACGTAAACCCATCTATTGTCATCTTTCCTTATAAGCGTTTTTCAGGATTTAAAAACCTAACTCTGGGAAGGGTAGTGAATTTTATCACTGTCGATTGAAATAAAGTTAGTGCATGTAGTCTTACACGCGTGATGGCAGCATTTGTGTATCGCGCGACGCGTGTTGCATGCGTTCCTGATTTTCAGCCCTCCCTCTCTCTTTATCCTTTTGTCCATCTGTTCGTTCGTTCCGCCGTGTATAAAATGGAATGAATGAAATATTTAAATTAGGTCATTACGCAGTCTGCCTCTCAATGTTTTTCCAAGAAATACAGCACACGTTTCATTGAAGAACGCGGGTAATAATATAGTAGGCTTTTACTATCAACGTGAAAGCGTTACAATTTGCCGACGAAGTAGAAAACAAGGGGGATTTCGAGTACTGCCATTGTGACAGCACTGTTCTTTACCATTCTTCTTCCTTTATTTATTATATGTATTTATTAGGCTTTATATTTACTTGATAATTTATATATGTGGATTAGAATATTCCACGACATCTCCCCTCTTAAAACAGACATTATATGTCAGTCCTTTATTCTATATACACATAGAGAAATTTATTATTAGTTCTGGGGTTTACGGTGATTCTCATCACACGGATGGCGGCTTAAAAAATCCGCTCCCAAATTTGTTTTTCCAGATATATACTCAATGCTAAAATTATATGGAGCCAAAAGTAAAGACCATCGGAGTAACCTGGAGTTCTCATGCCTAGCCTGTGCTAGAAACGATAAAGGTTTGTGGTCTGTTTGCAACTTAAAGGCCTTCCCATACAGATAAATATTGAATTTCTTTATTGCCCATATTACTGCAAGACATTCTTTTTCGCTAGTTGAGTAATTGATTTCAGCTTTATTCAATTTTCTGCTAGCATATGCCACTGGGCTTAATTCCCCATCCAATGCATCTGATTTCTGTAGTAGAGTTGCACCTAACCCAATATTACTTGCATCCGTCCTTACTATGAATTCTTGACTTAAGTCAGGTAATTTCAAAATGGGTTTACTTGTGAGCTTTTCCTTCAATTCTTGGTAAGCCATTTCACATTGTGGTGTCCATGTAATGCGATCTGGATGTCCTTTACGTGTCAAATCAGTTAACGGTGCACATATGGAATTAAAGTTTTTGATATACTTCTGGTAGAAACCACATAATGAGACAAAGGATCTCACGTCCTTCTTGGTTTGTGGTCTCGGGGCTTTCTTTAGTTTCTCTAAATTCTTTGGGTCAGGGGTCATGTTTCCCTGATAAACTGTGTGTCCCAAAAATTCCAATTCTTTACATCCAACGCAACATTTGGTTGGTCGGGCTGTTAAATTTGCTTCCCCAAGTCGATCAAACAGCATCTTCAGAGAGTCAATGTGTTCCTCAAATGTTTCTGTTGCTATCAGGATATCATCCATGAAATTTGTTATACATGGATTATTCAGAGGGTCCAATAATTTTCTCATCATTCTAGAGAAGACACTAGGCGCATTCTTCAATCCAAATGGCAATCTATTAAACTCATAGTGTCCTTCTGAGGTACTAAAAGCTAGGTATGGTCTAACCTCAGGCTTTACTGGAATCTGATAGTATCCTTTACTCAGATCCACTTTTGAGAAATATTTAGCTTTATTTAGTCTGGCAAACAGCTGATTTGTATCCGGCAATGGATCCACCTGTCCTTCTGTAATAGCATTCAGTCTCCTGTAATCTATACAGAGTCTATGTTCTCCAGAGGGCTTCCTTAAGAGTACAACACCGGAACTATATGAGGATTCACTGTGTGAAATAATTCCCTCCTTCAATAGATAGTCTATCTCTTCCTTCAAAGCTTTCTCCTTAGCAAACGGAATCGAATATGGTTTCATACAGACAGGTGTGGGGTCTATCAGTTTCATATCATATTCCAATAGGTTTGTATGCCCTGGTCGGTCTGTTAACACCTCTGCATGATTATTTAGAACCTGTTGCACTCTCTCTTTCTGAGTTTTCGTTAAATGTGTACTGATTTTCACCTGTGCTGCTGTCTCACAGGGGTGTAATGGATACTCAAATGATGAAAGTGGTTCCTTTTTCATCTCCATGGCGATGGACAAGGTCAACAAGTGTGTCTCCTCCTGATGTTCTCTTTCCAAATATTTCTTCAGGAGATTCACATGATAGATTTTTCTTTCCCCTTCTTATCTATCTTATAATTTGTTCTAGATACCTTCTCTAAAACTGTATATGGACCCTGCCATCCAATTTGTAACTTATTCTGACTCCCGGGCAAAAGAAGCAGTACTTTCTCTCCCACAGCCAAATTTCTGTCTTTCGCCTTCCTGTTATAATAGGCAGCATGTTTCTTCCTGGCTTGTTTCAAATTTTCATTGGCAAGTTTCCAGCCAGTTTTTAAACGAGTGGTCAGCTCATTCACATATTGGTATGAAGATGTAATGTTTTCCTCTGCCTTTTCATCAGTCCACGTTCTTAACAAAGCTTCGAGTGGACCTTTTATTGGCCTTCCAAACAATAATGTTGCCGGGGCCATACCGGTTGAACTATGGGGTACCTCCCTATAAGCAAAGAGGGCGGCGTGCAGGTACTGGTCCCATGTATCTGGTTTTTCGTGTGCCAACTTTCTCAGGTCTGGAGCCATGGACTCTCTTAATTGCTCTATAAGGACCATTTCCTTAAGATCTTGGGTTTTCCCCAGAGAAGTCCATTTCTCCAAGTATGTCTCTATTCGTGCAGAGAACTGGTGATAGGTTTCCCCTGACAGTAGTTTAGCATTCCTAAATTTTGTCCTATAGAATTCTGCATTCTTTTCATACCTTAACAAAAGAGCCTGCTTTAGCATGTCATAATTTTCCTGATCACCTCTGCTCATTTTGGCAAAAACTTCATAAGCTGCCCCACGAAGTCCTTGAGATAACTTTAAGCTCCACCTTTCTCTCTCTAACCCATACGTGGTAGCTAATAGTTCATACCTATTTAGGTAGCTCTCTATATCATCGTCTTTCTCAACAAAATGATCTAAATGAAAATTCATAGCTGAGGTTGAGGCTCCCTGGCTAGCAGTAGCATCAGAGGCAAAGGGACTGGCACCATTTTCAGGAGCATGGCCCTGAAACTCAAACTCCCTTAGTCGTAACTCATGTTCCCTTTGTAATCTCTTCTCCTCCTTTTCTGCTTCCCTCTCTGCAGTCAATTTCTTCTCTTCCCTTTCTGCAGCTAATTTCTTCTCTTCCCTTTCTGCAGCCAATCTTCTGTCTTCTCTTTCTGCCTCCAATTTCTTAGCCTCAGCCTCAATCTGCAACCTCTTAATTTCTTTTTCAGCCTCTAACTTTCTTTCGGCTTCAAACCTTCTTTCTTCGCGTTCAATAAATTTGTCACATTCCGTAGTGACATAGGCAACCATAACTTGCCCATCTAATCCTAACTCTTTTGCAGTCTGAACAGCAGCAGATCGAAACTTGGCCAGGTCCGCCATTGTCTATCAGGTAAATTTATACAATGTCTAACCAACAATTTAATCTCTAAATATATATCTAATGGACAACACAGGCACCGTGAGCTCAACCTTATTTAATTCCACCCAAGGATACCTTTTAATTCTTATATTCCCTGAAGTGAATTACCCCCAATATTTTTAATAGGGAAAGATTCAAAATCCCAAGAGCGAGACCCCAATATATGTGGTGAAGTGGGATGTTATAAATATTTATAGGGGACTTAGTGTACTGACTGAGATCAGCTGTGAAGGTATCTATATCTAATAAGAGTGGTGTATTATAGATAACCTTACTTGCTGCCACATATATGTATATCTCAGTCAGAATTATTCTGGAATAGTGTGATGACTACGTTGTATGTCTAGGGTATGTGTATGATGAAGTGTAAGTCATAACGACAACAGACAGATAAACAATTTAATTTATTCCACCACACTTGACAACACTGTGACACTCACATACATATAACACTCTAAAGGATATCTTAACGGAGTCACTGATAACTTTTCAAATAACAATATGTATTCATTGCTGTTATGAATGAATATGTGTCCTGATTCAAATACAAAGGGAACCAGGAATCACAATCAATTTTAATTACAAGTTATATGTACAGAATTTTTCAATATGAATATTGTAGTGACATATATTATTAAAAGTATCCTATGTGTGTCAGTTGTGTAGTAGTAATATGAGGTAATACTGGTTTTGTTTTGTTCAAGCTCTGTTGGTATTTGTCATCATGACTTCAATAGTTTGTCTTTATGGGAGCTAGTATTGGAGATGTTCTCAGTTCCTGTTATTAAAACAATTTACTTCCCCTCTTAAGTTTATGTTACAATATTATTTTAAGATGGGGGTACATAATTTTGAGCTCAGCTGGCCACATCAGCTTATCTTGCGTGATGGCGGCAGGAAAAGACTCCTCTGCTCGATTTCTCCCCTGTGCTGTGGAGACACCTCACTGATAGCTAAATGGACCAAGGAGTATGCTGTCCGACTCTGGATTCAGCAAAGCTCTGACCAGGTGCTGCTCAATACCATCAAGACCACGGTCCCTGAAAACAAGAAGGATGTACCTTCTACTTCATAACTAATTTATACTCTCTTTTTACACTGAGCACAATACATCACAAACGTTGAGTTCAGAGCGTTAGGCCAACTGTCAGCTTCATCTGAAATACTTTATACCAGCATTAACCTCCTTAATGGTTACTACGCCTCTGCACTTCCAGCATTATTTCTGTCTAATCAATAATCTAGGTGTCAGTGTACTGTTTGGCCATTCCATGCAGTTTTTCTTTCTTGCGACACCTTCTGTTCAGGCTGGAGCATTATAGGCTTTACATCATGTTTGCTACTGAACTACACATATATACAGGCATAAATTAACAATTCACATTCAATTTTCATTAAAAGATACTGAATGTTTCAAGCTTACCACAATTCATGGAAACAAACACAGATACGTTGATTAGCAATGAATTCTGGCACAAATACTGGCACAAATTCCCATCTGCTTATGTTCCAGGCTTTTATTTTAGCAAAAATGTGAGCTGGCTTCAACGCACTGTTGCTTTATCAAGCTTATTTGAACTAGTGGTCTCGAACTAACGCTCCTAAGTGAGTATATCAGCGAGTCTGGCCAATCGAGCCACGTTTCGACAAGGGTTTGAAAAAATTTTAACTTCCTATGTCTCCCCTAACAACCAAATATAGTATTTATAGTCCGACCAATCGTGTTTAGTCTTATATTTGTTGCGCTCCAATCAATTTGGAGTTTACATGGTAGGCTATTTCCGTACGCAAGGTTTTTTCAAACACGTTATAAAAAAATTTTATGAGCAGAAATGATTTTATGCTGTCAGGCATCCCCATCATTTTATTTTGGTTATAACTTGTTAATTCCTAGACTATTTGCGTAACGTTTTACATATTCTTTGTCAGCAAGCCCTAAGGAACCCAATTAAACAAATTTAAAAGAGCTAAGTGGCTGCGTTCAAAATATGCAATTTCTTCTACCTCCTGTTTCGAAGATGTGCTGTCTGGGTACTGTAATGTTTTCAAACGTAAACCCATCTATTGTCATCTTTCCTTAAAAGCGTTTTTCAGGATTTAAAAACCTAACTCTGGGAAGGGTAGTGAATTTATCACTGTCCGTCTGAAAAAAAAAATTAGTGCATGTGGCCTTACACGCGTGATAGTAGTAATTGTGTATCGCGCGACGCGTGTTGCATGCGTTCCTGATTTTCAGCCCTCCCTCTCTCTTTATCCTTTAGTCCATCTGTTCGTTCGTTCCGCCGTGTATAAAATGGAATGAATGAAATATTTAAATTAGGTCATTGATCCGCTGGGTATCTCAATGTTTTTCCAAGAAATACAGCACACGTTTCATTGAAGAACGCGGGTAATAATACAGTAGGCTTTTACTATCAACGTGAAAGCGTTACAATTTGCCGACGAAGTAGAAAACAAGGGGGATTTCGAGTACTGCCATTGTGACAGCACTGTTCTTTACCATTCTTCTTCCTTTATTTATTATATGTATTTATTAGGCTTTATATTTACTTGATAATTTATATATGTGGATTAGAATATTCCACGACAATTACTTTTCTTACTAGCAATCGATTGGGTTATGAAAACATCGACACCACACAACAGAAATGGAATCCAGTGGAATCTGACTAAACAGCTTGATGATCTGGATTTTGCAGATGATTTGGCTCTTCTGTCCCATAACCATAATCAGATGCAAGAGAAATAAAAAATTCTCGATGAGAGGTCACAACAAGTGGGCCTGAAAATACACAGGGAAAGGACAAAGATTATGAGAATACATGCAAGAAATGATAACAAGATTGAACTTGAAGAAACACCACTAAAGGATGTAGAATCGTATACATATCTTGGTAGTAATATAGACAAAGTTGGAGGGACAGACAATGATATCAAAATAAGAATACAAAAAGCAAGAGGCGCTTTCATTGCATTGGGAAACATATGGAGGTCAAGAGAAATCAAGTCCAACACGAAAATAAGAATCTTCTTATCCCTAAATGAGGTAGTAGGCCTAATAAATATGAAGTTATATGCTTAAAAAGGTGTTTCATTTATATTTATTAACATTTTATGCATACCGAGAGAATGGAAATGATAATGTAATAAAAACACAACAAATATTTCATGTAAGATAATGTGAGCTACAAGGTAGCCCAGATACTTTTCATTCTCTAACGAATGTTTGAAAACTAAACGTACACTTTCAACACCTAAGACCAAGAGCAGGTGTCGTCCTTGTCACTTCTGAACATTGAATACCTTCTGCTTAACAGGGAGATAACAAACCCAACGTTTACACTTGCGAAACTGAATATTTACATTTGTCCCCGGCCCAGGCCCAGGGCTACTACCATTAAGCAAAATAAGCACGGGCTTAGGGCACCAATGGAAGGGGGCACCACAGAGTTTTTTTCCAGTGCTGCCTGCCGGATGCAAATGGTGCAGTTGAACCAAGGCCCACAAAAAGGGGGCCCCACAATAAATGAGAAAAAAAAAAACATATACCCCATATGTCAAGAATTCAATACCATAATTCCCTCCGTAAGTACTTCGTTCGGTCGGTCGGTCAGTCATATTTTGCACACTGTCATTTGCGCACTTTTTCTATTTTCGAGAGAGTACATTAACTTTCAACCACAGCTAAGGGGGTGCAACTGTGGTTGAAAGTTAGACTAGCAACAACCCGCCAAAATTGGCAGGTTTTTAATTAAAGTGTGTTGTTTCTGTTACACGTATAACATTGCTGCTTCTTCTATAGTATCACTTGCTCGCTGTGAATGACGCGATCGTCTCTTCCTTTTAGCCATCTTATCATTTTGATCCATAATAATAAGTCTGCAATACTTTAAATTAAAATTTTTGTCTTGAAGAAACAATAAAAAAAACTCACATTCTTAAGACAAATGATGAGTTAAATCCGTTTCACGAATGAAACTGGAAATAACCTTAAAATGTAAGTTTCTGATTGTTTCTTCAAGACAAAATTTTAATTTAAAGTATTGCAGACTTATTATTATGGATCAAAATGATAAGATGGCTAAAAGGAAGAGACGATTGCGTCATTCACAGCGAACTGGATATGGCACATACTAAAGAAACCTTTCGATAATGAAACCATCAGTTCTTGTTCTGGTATCACACGGTAAGAGAAGCAAAGGTAAACCACAAAAAAAAAAAAAAACGCACGGAGAAGAGAGCTGGTGACAGAAATAACAATTATGAGAAAGCCATGGAAAGAACGTAAGCTGATGGCGTGCGATAGAAGGACTTAAGCGTATGTTTGTCTCAAGTCGAGTCTCATTTTTGATCTAAAACTGTTTATATAGTCGAATGCTCCTTAGAGAAGGTTGAAGGGTAATGAAGAAGACATTAATTGCAACAACTAAAGTACCACAACACTGGCAAATAATAACTTTTTTTTGGACCATGCACTTGAAAACTGGTGTTTATCGTGTGTACAGGATACCTAGTTCAACCCCGTATGGGTTATAATTAAGATATATAGTGTTCATCATTCTTTGCAGCATATTACATTGTTGTTTTTATTATGTGTTGGCTCTTCCAGGCTGTAATTTATCTGCCGTTTGTTGTGGCATTGTTTAATGTCTATGGTGTTTGTAATGTATCCTCGTCCATAAGACTATATTTAAAAAAAATTCATGTACTGATATTGTATTGAAGTTTTTTAATTAATTTGTTTCCTGGTCATTCTCAGTTGTTCTGGTTGTTAAATGTTGGTACACAATGGGCTAATCACCTGTTTGTCAAACATTTTGATTACATGTTTTGCTCAGGAGCCTTGTGCTCTTTGGGTCCCCTCTACACCCTGTTTACGGGGCAGACGAAGTTCCGATTATGAGATGAGATATGTTGGTTCTTGTTTTTGGTAATATACAGTTTCATTATGTTGTGTAGCTCCATGGGTAGGTCAGTTTTTAGTGCAGTTTCTAGTGATGGTGATGGAGAGTTTTGTGTTCTCAAGTATTCCATGAGTAGTTTTCTGTGTTGTTCACATTTCTTGCATGTTAGCATATAATGTGCTGTGGTGTTCTTCTCTAGACATGTTACACTGTCGTGAGAAATTCTAATCCACATATATAAATTAGAAAATAAATGTAAAGCCTAACGAATTAATTCAATAAAGGAAAGAAGAATGGTAAAAGAACAGTGCGGTCACAATAGCGTACGCCTGTATTATAGAACGTCATACTAGCTAAACAAGAAATCCCCTTTTGCTACTTCGTCTGCATAATTGTAACGCTTTCACGTTTGCTAGTAAAGCCTACTGCATCAAATACACGCGTTTCTAAAAATAAAACTGGTACTGTGTTTCTTAGAAAACCTTGAGATAGACACACTGCGTAATGACCTAGATTAATATTACATTAAATGTCATTTTATGCACTACGTTAACATAAACGAAAAGACAGATGGACTTAGTATAGAGAGAGAGAGAGATGTACGGAGGAACGCATGCAATACTACCACGTCGTCTCGCGATATAAAATTAATGCCACTCACGCGAAAGGCATGCAGGCTTGTTTTTTTTTCAAATAAACAGTGACAAAAAACACTACCAATACGAGGTAAGGTTTTAAAAAACATGTTTAATGCTTATTAGGAAACATGACACAATACTGTTTTACGTCTGAAATCCTGACATTAGCCTGACAGTACAGAAGACATCCCATCGTATAGAAGTGAACGGGTGGTAGAAGAAAATACATATTTTGAACGCAGCCACTTAGCTCCATTAAACTTATATATTTGGGTGCCTTAGGACTTGCTGACAAAGAATATGTTAGGTGTTAAGCAAATAGTCTAATAATTAACAAATTATAGCCAAAATATTATAGTGGTGTTGTCTGACAACACAGGATCATATTTGCTCATAATGGCGTGTTTGGACACTGCTTTAGAGGAAATGAGGCCACCACGTTAAATCCGATTTGATTGGCTAGAATAATATGTAAGGCGAAACATGATTAGACGACTGCTAATACTATTTTTGGTTGTTAATGGAAACGATAGGAAGGGTACTTTTTTTCAAAGGCTTTTGTAAACATGGTCTCATTGGCTAGACCATTTAATATAGTCAATTAGGAGCGTCTGTTCAGTGCCACTTTTTGAAAATAAACTTTGTAGAAGCAAGTGCGTTGAGAACCAGCTCATATTTTTCTAATAAAAGCCTGGGACAGAGGCAGATCGGAATTGTGCCATAACTCATCGCCAGTCAACGTACTTGTTTAATATTTCCTTGAATTGTGGTAAGCTAGACATATTTGATATCTTTTTGATGAAAATTGAATGGGAATTGATAATTTATGTCTGTATGTGTGTGGTTCAGTAACAAACATGAGGCAACGCCTAGATATTGCTCCACCATGAACAAAACTTGTCGGAGAGGAGTATAACTGCATGGGATTGCCAAATAGTACTATGACACCTATCTTATTGTATAGAAGGAATTAATGCTGGAATTGCAGAGGCGTTGTAACCATTAGGGAGAGGAATACTGGTGTATATTGTTACATGAGAAGCTAGCAGTTGGCCTACAGCGCTGAACTCAGTGTTTGTTATGTATTGTGCTTCAGTGTGGAAATAGATTATAAATTAGTTCTGAAGTAGGAGGTACAACCTTCTTGTTTCAGGGACCGTGGTACTAAAGTATTAAAGCAGCACCTGGTCTGAGTTTTGCTGAATCCAGAGGAAGGTAGCATACTCCTTGGTCAAGATATCGACCAGTGTTGTTTCTCAAGAAAACGGTGAAGCAAGCGAGCAGAGGATACAGTTTCCTGCCGCCCACACAGAAGTTAAGATTTCGTTGGCCAGAGCAGCTCAACCTTGTGTATACCCCCCTCTAATATTGACTGTACATTAAATCAAGAGGGACAGTTATTTGTTTCAAATAAAAGAAACTGTGAACCTTTCCAATATTATTTCCACCAGAAACAAACACATGAAGTCATGATGACAAACAACAACCTAGCTTGAAAAGCCAGTATTACCTCATAGTACTACATCACAACTTACACACATATTGTAATAATAATATATGTCAATACAAAGATCCTATCTATAAATTGTGTACATACAACTTGTGATTACATTTGATTGTGATTCCTGATTCACTTTGTAGTTGAATCAGGATATCTATTATTGAAAGGAATTAATACATATTTTAAAAGTTAACACTTGACTTATTAAGATAGTCTTATAGAGTGTTCTATGTATGTGAGTGTCACAGTGTTGTAAAGTATTGTGGATTAAATTAAATTGTTTATCTGTCTGTTGGTTGTTGTGAACATACACTTCATCACTATCATAACCCTAGACATTCAACGTAGTCATCACAATATTCCAGAATAAGTCTGACTGAGGTCTAAATGTGGTAGCAAAGTAAGGTCATCTGTAACACACCACACTTATTAGATACAGATACCTTCACAGCTGATCTCAGTCAGTACACTAAGTCCCCTATAAATATTTATATCATCCCACTTTACCACATATACAATAGGGTTCCTCCACCATGAAATAGCCTGTTCCTAGTTGAAATCTAATTAGTTTTCTGTTGCATGGTATTTTTGGTAATATCTACATATCTGACATGTCCGTGTTGGATCTGTTAGCAGTTTATAGGGTGTCTGCCTTTCTGGCTTTATTTCCAGTTTTCTGTCCATTCTTTTGATATAATATTTTTAATTATACTTTTGATCTCTTGAGTTTATGTGGTTTGGGCGGCTTCTTCCTGTTTTTGCTTCCTTGTCCGCCACCTCATTTCCTTCTAATTCCATGTGCGAGGGTACCCATGCTAATAATACTGTGCAGCCTCTATTATTTAGGTGTAAACTAACTTGCAATATTTCTTCTGCTATGTCTAGTCGACTACACTCATGTGCATTTCTTAGTGTCTGAAGAGCTGAAAGTAAGTCCGTTTAAGATTGTTAGTTGTTGTTTTGTTTTTTTTGTGTCGGTAATTATTTCTAGTGCTTTTGACAATAACATATTCAAACCACTACGTTAAATTATTAATAAAACTTGGATGTCTTTTATCAGGCTGTACGAACATTTTTTTTAAAATGTAAAAGTACTCTCACAGCAGATACTGCCGTAGGGGGTGAAGTTTTACAGACTTCACTATATTAGGACCAGCATCGAGAAGTGGAATGATCAGTTTCCTGCCTCACTGTCTTTTCCTTCCCTAATTCAGGAGCAGATCCAGGTACCAATTTACAACTGCGTAGGCTGGAGCGTGAGGCTACCTTGTTTCGAACCCGGCACCTGTGTCTTGAGAGGCCAGCATTCTAACCACTCTGTCAATAGAACACGTACCATTCAGTTCCAACAAACACCACAACTACAGTTGTTTTTCTTTTTCAGACACTTTCCCTGCAGAACTATACAAGCCTCGGCAAACGCATATCTCATATGGGAAATCAACACAAGAAATGGCCATCACGTGGTCTACTAAAGGTCATTGCTCCACACAGGTCAAATACGGAAGTACACCATTTCTGCTCACCCAAACAGTGTCAGGGGAGAGTAAACTGCTCAACAATGTACACAATACAAGCCACCAGCAAGTTATTCACACTGTCGTATTACAGGTGAGGAATTCTAGCATTACAACTTCATCTTCAGAACAATAAACATATAGCATCACCAGTACCTTTCTGCTACCTGTGGAGCATAGTCCCCAACTAATTCACGTCAAGTGCTTTCCTGTCCTATACCACTCACCCAAGGTCTTTCCATGTTGTCTGTGACCTACTCTTCCCAGTATCTGGTTCCGATATCTTTCCCTTGTGTTTTTAGGCTCCCGCCACTCATTTTCTCTTACCCAGAGAAATCCAGAACAAGAAAGGCCATGTAAAGCTGTCAACTGGTCTCCCCAATGTGTGTTCTTACGTGTCACAGTAAGACAAGTGTGACCAATCAGCATCATACAATATCATTGTGCTCTTTATAAACCATGGAGCCACCCCTGTAGCTGGTTCCTCTACAGGAAACCTACTCCCCAAAAACATTAATTTGCTTTTGCAGCAGTAGTTTATGTAGTAATGCGTTTTAAATGTGGAAGTTGTCAGCCCCATGCATTGCGTCATGTTTATCACCCATGTGTGGGTCGGAGGTTTGGCGTCCGCCTCTAATTCTAAAAGTACTGGTTCACTCCCAGCACGGAATATAATTGATAAAAAAAATTTTCATAACCAGTGGTTCCTTATGATGTCATACTCTCTCCCCCCCCTCCGCCCCCCCCCCCAGTCTCTTTGGTAGTGAGATCGGATGCCTAGCCTTCTCAGATAAGGGCAAAAAAAAGGAGGTCCCTTGTGCAAGTTGCGATCTTTAAAAATCCCTGGGCAGTTGGGAATCGTAAAGAGTAGGCCAAATGGCCGCTGCCCTGACAAAGTTTAAAAATTAGGAAACCTACCCACCACAAAAATATTTATACAGGGTGTTCCACGCATAAGCGGCCTGTGGTGGGTTTAGATGTTAAGAAGAATGGTGTGCGTATAGTTGTACTTGAGTGAGATCAACTGTGAAGGTCTCTGAGGTAAACAATGGACTATTGTGTTACAGAGTACCTTTCTTGTTACCACCCTACGATCTCACTCTAAGTTATATTCTTTATTGACTAGCGTGACTGAAAGCTACATAAAGTGTCTAGGGTATTGTAAGAGTGTTGTTCAAGAATCTCAATACAAACCTATATACAAACATATACTAATTACTATGATAAACTCAACTAACTCCAGCTGTTAAATTTTATATTTAAAAATTCTTTTGTTAAACTTTATTGGTCCTGAGCCTAAAGTTGTTTTGGTCAGGACTACAGTTCAATGAGAATCAATTTAGATGGATAGATATATTTACATATATATATAAAGATATTTACATACAACAGACAATATGTCCATAGTACATTGTTACAAATTCTCAAGTTGATGTTAATTACTCTATTTACTACTAGTACTAGAAGGCAGGTTGGGGATTTACATCATCCCAATGTTCTTTTGTTTCACTAGGATTGTTTATGTTAGTCTTTTGGAGGAACGTTTTTGTCTATACAGGAGATTTTTCTTTATTCGTGATAAGTTGTCCCAGGCCAGATATTGCACTTATCTGGATCCTGGAATCACAGCAGTTGTAGTTGGTTTGGCCAAACACTTCAGTCTCCTCTGGTCTTGCACTTCTTTAATACAAGCAGGTGCCAGAGACTCTTAGAAATCGTGCTGAATTTCTCTATCATCGAGTACCAGCACCAGACAAGTGCCAGCAGGAACCCCTGTCGATGCAAGTTATGGTTCTGTCTTAATATCAAACTAATTCCTCCTAATTTACATGTAAACATACATTCAATACAAAAGAACATGGTCAGCTCTCTCTGACAACTCTGCTTCTCCACTTTAGTTTGATGGAACAAATTTTACCAGTTTTCTTTTCTCTTCCCTAATGGATGCTACGCCTCTGTCATTCCTGCAGTAATCTTTTCCATGCAATAAGATAGGTGTAATGTTCCTGTATGACCATCATATATATAGTCCTGTAGTTTTAAACTTCTTAGATAGTCCCTTATATGATGGATCAACATCTAGGCTATGCCTAAGTCTGCCATGGAACCATTTAATTACAATCTT
Source organism: Oreohelix idahoensis (assembly GCA_024509875.1). Lineage (NCBI taxonomy): Eukaryota > Metazoa > Mollusca > Gastropoda > Stylommatophora > Oreohelicidae > Oreohelix > Oreohelix idahoensis. The sequence continues at coordinate 42,602 of JAMPIV010003569.1, forward strand.
TTACATGGCCTTTTCTTTTTTTCACACAACCCTTTTTTAATTTAAAAAGTCAATAAAATCAATCTTACCACATATCAATGAAATATAAACAAGTAACGATGAATTAGGCAATAGAATATGGCACACTTTCATCACTGCCTCTGTTCAGACTGCTTTCTGTGGTTATTTAGTTTAAAACAAAGCACAGGTCTGCTCATCGCTGCTTGTTCCTCAGAATATTTTGAAAAAATGGCAGCGAGCAGCCTACTATTTCGTTAAAGTAAAAGGCTTTGGCCAATGAGACCAAGCATCTCTTTCATTTGAATGAATCTTTTTTTTTAAAAATTATCTCAAACCTCTATGTGTTACTATTACCAACTAGATTTGTATATTTAGGTTAGGCAATAATATTTCGGCTTCCTTCAAATTTCATCCAATCCACTTCATCGTACTATCTTAGCCTTTCTTTCACCTAATTTTTTCCCCCCAAAAATATGCTATCCAATCTAAGCAGACATGACTTGACCTGACCGTATCTCCGATTCTCTATGTATTATTATCAATATTTGATTATTTAATGGACTATTTAGATAACTAACAACATATTCTTGGTCAACAAGTCTTCAGGTACACGAATATATGATTTTTATAGGGCTAAGTGGCTTGGTTCAAAATTCCATCTTTTTTCTATGTTAGTTGTTTATTTTTAAACTACCTCCTGTTCAATTCTTTTTCCATGTACTTTCAAACTAATTACGAGAGTCTCTCGTAACACGTCTAGAATTACGTCATTCGCAATAAGAGCTAAGCGTGTTTTCTAACCGTAGTGTCCACATTTTCTAACGTTTTCCTCGTATTCTGAAAATCGCCTAAGGGCAAAGCTAGCAAGTTAGTTTTATTTTTAGAAACAATGTGAGACGTGATTTGCGTTGGTTATCTATCCGTCACCTTCCCTTCTACAATGTATTCTAGGCAAATACTTCATTGAACTTGGAAAAGTGGTACGTTTGTCTCAAGGACGAATTTGAAAAATAGGGTACCCTTTTTGGTTCGGCCAAAGCGTTATCAAATAATACGCTGAAGGCGTAGGCGACGACTACATTTCTCGCCGAAAATTTGTAGTACTATCCTATCTTTGACTTTATGCACTATACTGTTTTATTCTAATTTAGATATTGTATTTAGAAGTTCACCACATATCTCCCCACTTAGAACAGACTATCATATGTCAGTTCCTACTTCTAAATACACATAGATAAATTTACTACCTATGCCTGGTGACTACTCTGATGTTCGTCGTACGGATGTCTGCTTAAAAAATCTGCACCTACATTGGTTTTGTCTGGAATATATTCTATGGTAAACTGGTATGGCTGTAGGAGCAACGACCAACGTAATAATCTAGCATTTTCATGCCTTGCTTGTGACAGACACACGAGTGGTTTATGATCTGTTTGGATCTTAAATGATTTACCATAGAGATAAATCTGGAACTTTTTTATAGCCCATATGACAGCTAAACATTCTTTTTCACTTGTTGAATATTTTTGTTCTGCTGAGTTCAACTTACGGCTAGCATAAGCTACTGGGGTTAATTCCCCGTCAAGTGAAGTTAACCTTTGTAATAGAGCTGCACCCAAACCTATATTACTAGCATCCGTTCTCACAATGAATTCTTGACTCAAGTCAGGTAATTTCAAAATAGGCCTGCTTGTGAGCTTTTCCTTCAACTCTTGGTAGGCTAATTCACACTGCGTTGACCAAGTAATTCTATCGGGATTTCCATTGCGCGTTAAATCAGTCAATGGAGCACATATGGAGTTAAAGTTTTTAATATACTTTTGGTAGAAACCAC